>JASTWF010000652.1:250000-257228 GCA_030390025.1 Squalus acanthias | reverse complement strand
CCCCGTCCCCCTGTTCAGCGGGATGTTAAACCGAGGCCGTGTCTCTCTGTTCAGGGGATGTTAAATCCAGGCCCCATCTCCCTGTTCAGGGGGGATGTTAAACCGAGGCAATGTCTCTCTGTTCAGGGGATGTTAAACCAAGGCCCCGTCTCCCTGTTCAGGTGATGTTAAACCGAGGCCCCGTCTCCCTGTTCAGGAGGGATGGTAAACCGAGGCCCCGTCTCCCTGTTCAGGGGGGATATTAAACCGAGGCCCCGTCTTGCTGTTCAGGGGGGATGTTAAACCAAGGCCCCCTCTCCCTGTTCAGGGGGGATGTTAAACCGAGGCCCAGTCTCACTTTTCAGAAGGATGTTAAACCGAGGCCCCGTCTCCCTGTGAAGAGGGAATTTTAAACCGGGGCTCCGTCTCCCTGTTCAGGGTGGATATTAAACCGAGGTACTGTCTCACTGTTCAGGGGATGTTGAACCGAGGCCCCGTCTCCCTGTTCAGGGAGGTGTTAAACCGAGGCCCCTTCTCCCTGTTCAGTGGGTATGTTAAACCGAGGCCCCGTCTCCCTGTTCGGGGCGATGTTAAACCGAGGCCCCGTCTCCCTGTTCGGGGGGATGTTAAACCGAGGCCCCGTCTCCCTGTTCAGGGGGCTTGTTACACCGAGGCCTAGTCTCCCTGTTCAGGGAGGCTTTAGTGCTCAAAGAATGAAGTGGAGCGCTGAAGTGAAATGGCAGGGAAATTTAAAAAATATTCTGTGTCTGTCATCATGGAAGAAGACACAAAAAACTTCACGGAAATAGTGGAGAATGAGGAAGTGAAAGAAATTAGTATTCGTAAAAAAGTAGTACTGGAGAAATTAATGGGACTGAAAGCCAATAAATCCCCTGGAACTGATGGCCTACATTCTCGGGTTTTGAAAGAGTTGGCTATAGAGATAGTGGATGCATTGGTTGTCATCTTCCAAAATTCCTTAGATTCTAGAACAGGTTCCCGCGGATTGGAAGGTAGCAAATGTAACCCCACTATTTAAGAAAGGTGGGAGAGAGAAAACGGGGAACTACAGACAGTTAGCCTGACATCAGAAGTAGGAAAAATGCTGGAATCTATTATTAAGTACATGGTAACAGGGCACTTATAAAATATTAATAGGATTGGGCAGTGTCAACATGGATTTATGAAAGGGAAATCGTGTTTGACAAATCTATTAGAGTTTTTTGAGGTTGTAACTAGCAGAATAGATAAGGGGGAACCAGTGGATGTGGTGTATTTGGATTTTCAGAAGGCATTCGATAAGGTGCCACACAAGAGGTTATTAAACAAAATTAGGGCTCACAGGATTGTGGGTAATATACTAGCATGGATTGAGGATTGGTTAATGGACAGAAAACAGAGAGTAGGAATAAATGGTTCATTTTCGGATTGGCAGGCTGTAACTAGTAGGGTACCGCAAGGATCAGTGCTTGGGCCTCAGCTATTCACAATCGACATCAATGATTTGGGTGAGGGGACCAAATGTAATATATCCAAGTTTGCTGATGATACAAAGCTGGGTGGGAATGTAAGTTGTGAGAAGGATGCAAGGAGGGTTCAAGGGGATATAGACAGGCTAAGTGAGTGGGCAAGACCATGGCAAATGGAATATAATGTGGAGAAATGTGAAGTTATCCACTTTGGTAGGAAAAATAGAAAAGCAGAGTATTTTTGAAATGGTGAGAGATTGGGAAATGTTGGTGTTCAGAGGGACCTGGGTGTCCTTGTACACGGAATCACTGAAAGTTAACATGCAGGTACAGCAAGCAATTAGGAAAGCAAATGGTATGTTAGCCTTTATTACAAGAGGATTTGAGTATAAGAGTAAAGATGTCTTAATGCAATTATCTCGGGCCCTGGTGAGACCACACATGGAGTACTGTGTGCAGTTTTGGTCTCCATACCTAAGGAAGGATATACTTGCCATAGAGGGAGTGCAACGAAGGTTCACCAGACTAGTTCCTGGGATGGGGGATTGTCCTATGAGGACAGATTGAGTAGACGAGGCCTATATTCTCTAGAGTTTAGAAGAATGAGAGGTGATCTCATTGAAACATACAAAATTCTTACACGGATTGACAGGGTAGATGCAGGGAGGATGTTTCCCCTGACTGGGGAGTCTAGAACCAGGGGTCACAGACTCAGGATAAGGGGTCAGCCATTTAGGACTGAGATGAGGAGAAATTTCTTCACTCAGAGGGTGGTGAATCTTTGGAATTCTCTACCCCAGAGGACTGTGGATGCTCAGTCTTTGAATATATTCAAGACAGAGATCGATAGATTTTTGGATATTAAGGGAATCAAGGGATATGGGAATAGTGCAGGAAAGTGGAGATGAGGTAGAAGATCAGCCATGATCTTATTGAATGGCGGAGCAGGCTCGAGGAGGCAAATGGCCGACTCCTGCTCCTATTTCTTATGTTCCTATTTTCACTTAGGGCGCTAACGGGCCGGTAGAGCCAGGCCGCTAATGAAGTTAGCGCTCAGCGCTACCGGCCTCGGAGGCTCCTTCGCTGGATCAAAGGGAAGGGACCAACGCTTATCTCCAGCATCAGGTAAGGCCGGGGATGGGTGGGCAATGGCACTCGTCGGCCCCGAGGCGCAGCCCCGAGCTCCTAATAGAGCGCAGGGCTGCCCCATCGGGGGCGCCAAAAGTGGCAAAAGGCCGTACCCGGGGCGCTCATTAAAGGTGGGCCGACCTGACAGCCGATGCCTTTAATTAGCGCCCCCCACCTGACCCCCGATCCGTGGGGCAATGCTGCATCGCCTGCTCTAGCAGTCGCTGTTAGCGCTCGGCGAAGGTGGAGGGAGCGTTATTCAATTACCCGGTGGGCCGCTAACGGAATGCTGCGCCACCCAGATGATGTCACACTCTCTGGGGCGCAGGGTTCCGAGGCGTCAACTGTTATCGCTGGCGCTCAGTGTTAGCGCCGGCGCTCACCGCCAACTCAATTTATAGTGCGGCGCAGTTATCAGCCCGCCCGGGCACGAACCCCTTAGCGCCCCGTTAACGCCCGGGCGGGGCGCTAAGGGGAGGCCCTAAGCTAGCCAATTTCTAGTCCTATTTATCTCATCCTGTCTTGTCCCCGACCCCACCCCCTGGTCTGAAGTCAGCAGTCCAGACACACCAAGCTTGGCCTTCAGACTCCTTCAGTCAAAGGTCCCAGTGTTGGAACTGCTTGTTATCAAGGTTGGGCCTTCATTGGCCAAATCAAAGATACGTAAAACAAGTCGAAATCCTAAACTTGTAAACAACAGGCAGCTATGCCTGGCAGGCAAGGTGGGCCCCTGTGTGGAATGTTAGGTATCATTTAATCTAACACTTTACTTTCAAGTTCTAAGACAAGCTTTTTGGGAATTCGAAACTGACACGGTGCCAGTGAGACACAACTTATACATTAACCCCTACATATCTCGAGCAGAAACACAGTATTATTCACGTCACAGTCTTATTCGCATAACCGGAGATGTTTCAGGCACCTCCAATTTCTAGCAGTGATCTGACCAGGGTTTTGTACATTTGCAGCATAACATTCGCGCCACACAAGTGCCAGGCAATGACTATCTCCAACAAGCGAGAGTCTAACCACCTCCCCTTGACATTCAACGGCATTACCATCGCCGAATCCATCGCCATCAACATCCTAGGGGTCACCATTGACCAGAAACTTAACTGGACCAGCCACATAAATACTGTGGCAACAAGAGCAGGTCAGAGGCTGGGTATTCAGTGGCGCGTGTCTCACCTCCTGCCTTCCCAAAGCCTTTCCACCATCCACAAGGCACAAGTCAGGCACAAGTGATGGAATACTCTCCACTTGACTGGATGAGTGCAGCTCCAACAACACTCAAGAAGCTCGACACCATCCAGGACAAAGCAGCCCGCTTGATTGGCACCCCATCCACCACCTTAAACATTCACTCCCTCCACCACCGGCGCACCGTGGCTGCAGTGTGTACCATCTACAAGATGCACAGCAGCAACTCGCCAAGGCTTCTTCGGCAGGACCTCCCAAACCCGCAACCTCTTCCACCTAGAAGGACAAGGGCAGCAGGCGCCTGGGAACACCACCACCTCCAAATTCCCCTCCAAGTCACACACATCATCCTGACTTAGAAGTATATCGCCGATCCTTCATCATCGCTGGGTCATAATCCTGGAACTCCCTCCTAACAGCACTGTGGGAGCACCTTCACCACACGGACAGCAGCGGTTCAAGAAGGCGGCTCACCATCACCTTCTCAAGGGCAATTACGGATGGGCAATAAATGCTGGCCTTGCCAGCGACGCCAACATCCCATAAATGAATAAAAAATACAAAAATTTCCACCCCCTTGTAGTCTAGTCCTCTAGATATAAAGGCCAGTATTCCATTAGTCTTTTTGATTATTTTCTGTAGCTGTCCATGATATTTTAATGATCTATGTACCTGGACACTGGACTTGTTGGACCTCCACTGTTTTTAACCTTTCACCATTTAGAAAGTACCCTGTTCTATCCTTTTTAAGTCCAAAGTGGATGACCTCACATTTGCTTCCGTGTAAGTCCATTTGCCACAGTTTTGCACATTCACTCACTCTGTCGATACCCCTTTGTCGTAACTATCAAAGGGAATTGGACGAATACTTGAAGAGGATAATTTTGCAGGGCTCTGGGGAAAGAGCAGGGGGGAGTGGGACTAATTGGAGAGCTCTTTCAAAGAGCCGGCACAGGCACGATGGGCCGAATGGCCTCCTTCTGTGCTGTACCATTCTCTGATTCGGTGAAGCCTGTGCTGAAATATTGGTGTTCTTGCAAGAAGGTGGCTCCGCTTTGGTTGTCACTTCACCTTTTTGAAACCCTGTGTGTTTCCAAAACAATTGCAAAATCCGAAACAAGATTTACATTCAACAACTTATTGGCAAACCGGCTGGAAATAATCAACAAGGGTGGATTCATTCTTCACAGAGGAGGAACAAGAACAACACTTGATGAGAAATGTGGATTTTGAAAGAGCCAACATCCTTCCCGTTCGTCTCGAAACAGGTTGGACCACAAATCTCAAACAGAATACAGGCACTCCACCCCCCCCGCCAGATCCAAATCCTGAATTCCTATTTCCATTTATCCTTACCAATCGGTGCTGAACTGCCTACCTCTCCATTCCATTCCGATGACAATTAATTGGTGCCTCACTCACCCAGATCTTGGGCAGCAGGTGACTTTTCTGTTGGTTTTAAATGTAAGCGATGTTTTGTGAGTAATGGTCTGTCTGCACATTTCCATCTCAAATGTCCACCATCTCAAGGCGGGACTAGCAAGAGTGAGATGGCTGTGGACAATAGGCTGCTAAAGCTGTAGGTGAGTGAGGTCAGCAGTTCAGCACCGATTAATTGTCATCGGATTGCAATGAAGAGCATTGATGATTGACCTAGCCCACCTTGGCAAGGACACAAGGAAGGCGGAGACTCTCGATTTGGGTGGAGCTTCTTCCATATATACTGGGTGACTGATAGACACTGTCTGCAGAGTGGTGAGGAGAAGAGGTTTGTGTCACTGGTCCCCGGGAGGAACTCCAAAGTTCAACGCAAAGATGAAGTTGTTCTCCGGCATTTTCATCATTTGCGCTCTGGTTACTGAAGGTGAGACGTTTTATTAAATTTGTCATTTGTTAATCTCTTTCAAGCTGATTATTTCAATAGAACTGTTAGTTAGAGGTACCATACTTATATATACACAAATAGTATTCCATTCCTATATGAGACGTGTGTTAACGCAAAGTTCATTATGCCACAGAAAAATGAGTGATTCTTAAAAATTCTTTCTTGGGATGTGGGCGTCGCTGGCAAGGCCAGCATTTATTGCCCATCCCTAATTACCCTTGAGAAGGTGGTGGTGAGCCGCCTTCTTGAACCACTGCAGTCCGTGTGGTGAAGGTACTCCCACAGTGCTGTTAGGTAGGGAGTTCCAGCTTTTTGACCCAGCGACAGTGAAGGAACGGCCGATATATTTCCATGTCAGGATGCTGTGTGCCTTGGTGGGGAACTTGGAGGTGGTGGTGTTCCCATGCGTCTGCTGCCCTTGTCGTTCTAGGTGGAAGTGGTCACGGGTTTGGGAGGTGCTGCCGAAGAAGCCTTGGCGAGTTGCTGCAGTGCATCTTGTAGATGGTACACACTGCAGCCACGGTGCGCCGGTGGGGGAGGGTGTGAATGTTTAAAGTGGTGGATGGGGTGCCAATCAAGCGGGCTGCTTTGTCCTGGATGGTGCTGAGCTTCTTGTGTTGTGTTGGAGGTGCACTCACCCAGGCAAGGGGAGAGTATTCCATCACACTCCTGACTTGTGCCTTGTAGGTGGTGGAAAGGCTTTGGGGAGTCAGGAGGTGAGACAATCACCACGGAATACCCAGCCTCTGACCTGCTTTTGTAGCCACAGTATTTATGTGGCTGGTCCAGTAAGTTTTCTGGTCAAGGATGTTGATGGTACCCTAGATTTCAGCTGTGGCTAAGTGGGTAGCCCTCTCACCTCTGAGTCAGAAGGTTGTGGGTTCAAAGTCCCACTCCAGAGACTTGAGCACATGATCCAGGCAGACACTCCCACTGCAGTACTGAGGGAGCGCGGCACTGTCGGAGGGGCAGTACTGAGGGAGGGCCGCACTGTCGGAGGGACAGTACTGAGGGAGCGCTGCACTGTCGGAGCGGCAGTACTGAGGGAGGGCCGCACTGTCGGAGGGACAGTACTGAGGGAGCGCTGCACTGTCGGAGCGGCAGTACTGAGGGAGGGCCGCACTGTTGGAGGGGCAGTACTGAGGGAGTGCCGCACTGTTGGAGGGGCAGTACTGAGGGAGCGCCGCACTGTCGGAGGGGCAGTACTGAGGGAGCGCCGCACTGTCAGAGGGGCAGTACTGAGGGAGCGCCGCACTGTCGGAAGGGCAGTACTGAGGGAGCGCCGCACTGTCGGAGGGGCAGTACTGAGGGAGCACCGCACTGTCAGAGGGGCAGTACTGAGGGAGCGCCGCACTGTCAGAGGGGCAGTACTGAGGGAGCGCCGCACTGTCGGAAGGGCAGTACTGAGGGAGCGCCGCACTGTCGGAAGGGCAGTACTGAGGGAGCGCCGCACTGTCGGAGGGGCAGTACTGAGTGAGCGCCGCACTGTCGGAGGGGCAGTACTGAGTGAGCGCTGAACTGTCTGAGGAGCTGTATTGAGGGAGCGCTGCACTGTTGGAGGGGCAGT
>JASTWF010000652.1:137500-245000 GCA_030390025.1 Squalus acanthias | reverse complement strand
ACCTCATCTCCACTTTCCCGCCCGATCTCCATATCCTTTGATTCCCCTAGAGTCCAAAAATCGATCGATCTCAGCCTTGAATATACTCAACGACTGAGCATCCACAGCCCTCTGGGGTAGAGAATTCCAAAGATTCACAACCCTCTGAGTGAAGAAATTTCTCCTCATCTCAGTCTTAAATGGCCGGCCCCTTATCCTGAGACTATGCCCCCTAGTTCTAGACTCTCCAGCCAAGGGAAACAACCTCTCAGCATCTACCCTTTCAATTCCCCTCAGAATCTTATATGTATCAACAAGATCACCTCTCATTCTTCTAAACTCCAGAGAGTATAGGCCAATTCTACACAATCTCTCCTCATAGGACAACCCTCTCATCCCAGGGATCAATCTAGTGAACCTTCATTGCACCGTCTCTAAGGCAAGTATGTCCTTCCTCAGATAAGGAGACCAGAACTGTACACAGTGCTCCAGGTGTGATCTCACCAAAGCCCTGTACAATTGTAGCAAAACTTCCTTCTGTGGTTCTCACAGTCTGTGTCGGTACTTTAACTGAATAAAGTCCCTGGTTCTATTTTTTCAGGAGGATCCACCCAAAGTGTTTTCCGCAACAACTGCGGGACCTGTATTGGAACTCTGTCCTTCAGTAGCGGCAGTGTATACTCAGCGTACACGGCTGATAGGTGCTGCCAATCCGACCTCTGCAACAACCAAGCCATCACAGGTATGGTACAAACACACTCACGGGAAGGTGGCAAGTTATGTGCATTACATTATGTATTATAAAGCATTTACAGCACAGAAACAGGCCATTCGGCCCAACTGGTCCGTGCCGGTGTTTATGCTCCACACGCGCCTCCTCCCACCCTTCGTCATCTCACCCCATCAACATATCCCGCTATTCCTGTCTCCCTCATGTCTTTATCCAGCTTCCCCTTAAATGTATCTATGCTCTTCGCCTCAACCACTCCCTGTGGTAGCGAGTTCCACATTCACACCACTCTCTGAGTAAAGAAGTTTCTCCTGAATTCCCTATTGGATTTATTAGTGACGATCTTAGATTGATGGCCCCTAGTTCTGGTCTCACCCCACAAGTGGAAACATTTTCTCTACGTCTACCCTATCGAAACCTTTAATAATCTTGAAGATCTCTATCAGGTCACCCCCCCCCACCCCAGTTTCTCTTTTCTAGAGAACAGAACACCAACCTGCTCAATCTTTCCTGATAGGTATAACCTCTCAGTTCTGGTATCATTCTAGTAAATCTTTGTTGCACCTTCTCCAGTGCCTCTATATCCTTTTTATAATATGGAGACCAGAACTGTGCACAGTGCTCCAAGAGTGGTCTAACCACGGTATATGGAGACCAGAACTGTGCGCAGTGCTCCAAGTGTGGTCTAACCAAGGTATATGGAGACCAGAACTGTGCACAGTGCTCCAAGTGTGGTCTAACCAAGGTATACGGAGACCAGAACTGTGCCCAGTGCTCCAAGTGTGGTCTAAGCAAGGTATATGGAGACCAGAACTGTTCACAATGTGGGCTAACCAAGGCTCTGTACAAGTTTAACACAACTTCTCTGCTTTTCAATTTTATCCCACTAAAAATTAACCCCAGATCTTTGTTTGTTTTATTTATGGGTTTATTAACCTGCGTCGTTACTTTTAGTGATCTGTGTATCTGTACCCCCCGATCTCACTGTTCCTCCGCCCTATTTAGACATTTATTTTCCATGGAGTATGTGACCTCCTTACTCTTCCGACCAAACTGTATCACCTCGCACTTATCTATATTGGGACCCAGTTTAGGTGACATTGCACCAGGCAGGGGGCGATGAAACTTGCCCTCAATGCTCAGTGTACCGTTAAATGTTAACCCCTCGGCTCCCTGAAAGAAACAACTCATAAGAACATAAGACGTCGGAGCAGGAGGAGGTCATTTGGCCCCTCGAGCCTGCTCCGCCATTCAATAAGATCATGGCTGATCTGAGCTTGGCCTCAACTCCACTTCCCTGCCCGCTCCCCATAACGCTTGACTCCCTTATCGTTCAAAAATCTGTCTATCTCCACCTTAAATATATTCAATGACCCCGCCTCCACAGCTCTCTGGGGAAGAGAATTCCAAAGATTCACGACCCTCTGAGAGAAGAAATTCCTCCTCATTTCCGATTTAAAAGGGTGCCCCCTTATTCTGAAATTATGCCCCTAGTTCTCACTCCGCTTTCTCCAAACAAGGTAAAGACCCTCGGGTCCATCCAGCCAGCTGCCCGACCCGAAACCGTGTGATCTCCTGGGAGAGGCGAGAAAACAGATTAAAAAACCCAGGCCAGTTAGGTTGAATAGTCAAGTCTTGGCATGGTATGCTATGGGCACGTTACACGCCCCGACTGATAATCAGTCCAATTTCGGGTGGTTGGGGGGTCGCGGGTGAGGCTATAACACGCTGTCAATGTGATACCGCCCGTTCTGCCATGCTGCTGTCCAAGATGAATTTCTCTCCCGGGGAGTCTGACGTGTGAGGGGCTGGCAGCGGGCGGAAGAATCTGACGTGTATCTTCTCGTTTGTTGGACAGTAAAAGCAAACTCCACTTTGAACGGCCTCGAGTGTTACGGGTGCTTCACGACTTCGAACCAGGTGTGTGAAGATCCCAAGGAAACGGTGAAATGTGTCGGGGAGCAGAAGTGGTGTGTGCACGCAAAGGGCACATGTAAGTCTTCCATTCTACTCCATCAATTATCTCTCAGCGTAACCCCAACGTAATACAAAGCTCTGGAATTCCTTCCCAGGGATAGAGAGATACAATCAGCAGTAAAGTTAGAAATATCCCAAAAATTGCAAGGACCAGATTGAGGAACATAGAATAAAAGTCCTGGTTACCAAGTATTCAGGAATGGTAGAGAAGGAAAACGAGTTGAGGGTGTGGCAGTATTGATTAAGGATGATGTTCTAAAGAGAGAGGGTTTAATAGATGGATCTTGGCCTGAATCTATCTGGCTTGAGTTGAGGAACAGAGAGGGAGCTGCTACATTGTTGGGAGGTTTTTTATGGAGCTCCAAACAGTGAGGAGATAGAGGAACAAATCTGTCGGCAAATTTCAAAGGCGTGCAACAAAAATAGAGTATTAATATTAGGAGACTTTAATTACCCTGACACCGACTCGAGAGGAAGTGGAGCGCCCGAGAGAGCAGTCCACTTCCTCGACGAGGCGCTAAGCTGATTCCATCAATAATTTTAAACGGGAGTCGGACAGGTACTTGGGGATGAGGAGCTCACAGGGTCACGGACAAAGAGCGGGGGCGTGGGACTGACCACGACTGGTCTTTGAACGAGCCAGCACGGGCACGATGGGCCGAATGGCCTCCTTCTGTGCTGTAAGTTTTTCTGATTCTCTGGTTCGAATGTTACTTTTTTCAGATGGAACGCAGCAAGACATCACCATTAAAGGCTGTGCTTCTGAGAACATCTGCAAAAAACCGGAAGTGCTTAAGCAATACGGCATCGACCCAAAGCAAGAGTTCTACTGTTGCAAAGGGAGCGGGTGCAACCGTGGGCGAACGAGCCCTAATGACAGCCCGGCTGTTCAACAAGATCTAACCCTCCTTACGCTGTCGTTAATTGCTCTGATACCGTGTCTGTTTTAACCAGGGCTCTGGGGGAATAAAATAACCTACATCTCAATTCTTGGGTCTCCTTGTGTCTGTTGATTGGAATCCCTCGATGAGATACAAGAACCACAACAACACTTTGCATTTATATAGCGCCTTTAACGTAGTAAAATGTCCCAAGGTGCTTCACTTAACGCTCTCCTCAACCCCCATCTCTCCTCCCCCTCTCAGGAAACACTACTCTCCTTCTCCTGAACCCCTTATCCACCTCTCCTGAACCCTTTCTCCTCCCAGCCTGAAACCCTTCTCCTGATCCCTTCTCACTCTCCTGTGTATCTCTCTCCCTGTCTCTGTATCTGTGTCTCTCCCTGTCTCTGTATCTGTGTCTCTCCCTGTCTCTGTATCTGTGTCTCTCTCTTTCTGTATCTGTGTCTCTCTCTTTCTGTATCTGTCTCTCTCTCTATTTCTGTATCTATCTCTCTCTCTCTTTCTGTATCTGTGTGCCTCTCTCTGTTTCTCTATCTGTTTTTCACTCTCTCTATCTCAGGCCTTGAAACAGTTCATTATCGGAGACATCTTTATGCATTACTTACACTGCACAGTAAACCGGTTTATCAGGAACTTATGTTCATCTCCTGTCATCTGATGAAAATTCTCACATTACCAGGAAAGCTCTGAGCTTGTGCCGAGGGGCTGGTCCGAAGCTCAGAGAGAGATGGTCAGCTGTCGGTGGGGGGGGATATTCAGTGAGGGGGACGGAGAGAGCGAGGGGGGGGACCATGTCCTCCCCTCAACACAAACTCCATCAAGTTGTCAGTTTGATCCTGAGTGATGAATAAAATCTCTCCGAACACCAGGAGTAGATCCAGAAAGGGTCATGGTAAAAACGGCTGTGCCGAGAGTGGGGAGGGCGGAGGAACATTTCTGGGTCCACACCATCAGGAAGCAAGGTTCCCTGAAGCAAGCGCACACTTTGAACACACCCTCCCATCTCGATATGTGTAATCTCATCACAGCTCCTCCCCTCGCCCAGCTTTCTGGTCCTGGAGAATGAAACGCTTCCCTCGAGCCTGTTACACAGGAACAAGAGGAGCCCATTCAACCCCTCGAGCCTGTTACACAGGAACAGGAGGAGGCCCATTCAGCCCCTCGAGCCTGTTACACAGGAACAGGAGGAGGCCGTTCAGCCGCTCGAGCCTGTTACACAGGAACAGGAGGAGGCTATTCAGCCCCTCGAGCCTGTAATACAGGAACAGGAGGAGGCGCATTCAGCCCCTCGAGCCTATTACACAGGAACAGGAGGAGGCCCATTCAGCCCCGCGAGCCTGTTACATAGGAACAGGAGGAGGCCCATTCAGCCGCTCGAACCTGTTACACAGGAACAGGAAGAGGCTATTCAGCCCCTCGAGCCTGTTATACAGGAACAGGAGGAGCCCATTCAGCCCCTCGAGCCTGTCATCCAGGAACAGGAGGAGCCCATTCAGTCCCTCGAGCCTGTTACACAGGAACAGGAGGAGACCATTCAGCCCCTCGAGCCTGTTATACAGGAACAGGAGGAGGCCCATTCAGACCCTCGGGCCTTTTACACAGGAACAGGAGGAGACCATTCAGCCCCTCAAGCCTGTTACACAGGAACAGGAGGAAGCCCAATCAGCCCCTCGAGCCTGTTATATAGGAACAGGAGGAGGCCCATTCAGCCCCTCATGCCTGTTATATAGGAACAGGAGGAGGCCCATTCAGCCCCTCATGCCTGTTATACAGAAACAGGAGGAGGCCCCTTCAGCCCCTCGAGCCTGTTATATAGGAACAGGAGAAGGCCCATTCAGCCCCTTGGGCCTGTTATTTAGGAACAGGAGGAGCCCATTCAGCCCCTCGAGCCTGTTACATAGGAACAGGAGGAGGCCCATTCAGCCCCTCGGGCCTGTTACACAGGAACAGGAGGAGGCCATTCAGCCCCTCGAGCCTGTTACACAGGAACAGGAGGAGGCCTTTCAGCCCCGTCTCCCTGTTCAGGGGGGATGTTAATCCGAGGCCCCACCTCCCCATTCAGGGGGGGATGTTAAACCGAGGCCCTGTCTCCCTGTTTGGGGGGATGTTAAACCGAGGCTCCATCTCCCTGTTCAGGAGGGATGTTAAACCGAGGCCCCATCTCCCTGTTCAGGGGGGATGTTAAACCGAGGCCCCGTCTCCCTGTTCAGGAGGGATGTTAAACCGAGGCCCCGTCTCCCTGTTCAGGGGGGATGTTAAACCGAGGCCCCGTCTCCCTGTTCAGGGAGGGTGTTAAACCGAGGCCCCGTATCCCTGTTCAGGGTGATGTTAAACCGAGGCCGCGTCTCTCTGTTCAGGGGGGATGTTAAACCGAGGCCCCGTCTCCCTGTTCAGGGAGGGTGTTAAACCAAGGCCCTGTCTCCCTTTTCGGAGGAATGTTAAACCGAGGCCCCGTCTCTCTGTTCAGCAGGTGTGTTAAACTGAGGCCCCGTCTCCCTGTTCAGGGGATGTTAAACCGAGGCCCCGTCTCCCTGTTCAGGGGATGTAAAACCGAGGCCCCGTCTCCCTGTTCAGGGGGGATGTTAAACCGAGGCCACGTCTCCCTGTTCAGGGAGGTTGTTAAACCGAGGCCCCGTCTCCCTGTTCGGGGGGATGTTAAACCGAGGCCCCGTCTCCCTGTTCAGGGGATGTTAAACCGAGGCCCCGTCTCCCTGTTCAGGGGATGTTAAACCGAGGCCCCGTCTCCCTGTTCAGGGGATGTTAAACCGAGGCCCCGTCTCCCTGTTCAGGGGGGATGTTAAACCGAGGCCCCGTCCCCCTGTTCAGGGAGGTTGTTTAACCGAGGCCCCATCTCCCTGTTCAGGGGATGTTAAACCGAGGCCCCGTCTCCCTGTTCAGGGGATGTTAAACCGAGGCCCCGTCTCCCTGTTCAGGGGATGTTAAACCGAGGCCCCGTCTCCCAGTTCAGGGAGGATGTTAAACCGAGGTCCCGTCTCTCTGTTCAGGGGGGATGTTAAACCGAGGCCCCGTCTCCCTGTTCAGGGAGGTTGTTAAACCGAGGGCCCGTCTCTCTGTTCAGCCGGTGTGTTAAACCGAGGCCCCGTCTCCCTGTTCAGGGGATGTTAAACCGAGGCCCCGTCTCCCTGTTCAGGGGATGTTAAACCGAGGCCCCGTCTCCCTGTTCAGGGGGGATGTTAAACCGAGGTCCCGTCTCCCTGTTCAGGGAGGTTGTTAAACCGAGGCCCCATCTCCCTGTTCAGAGGATGTTAAACCGAGGCCCCGTCTCCCTGTTCAGGGGGGATGTTAAACCGAGGCCCCATCTCCCTGTTCAGGGGGGATTTTAAACTGAGGTGCACTCGAGAAGGAGGATACCAACATCTTGCATCCTTTCAGCCCCGCCGCTGGCCAAGGGCTCAGCCATGCCCCTGCCAAGGACAGCCAGCACCATCTCCTCCAAGGGGATGAGGTGAGGCTAGGATTGGGAGGTGTGTCTCGTGTTTGGTACAGATTGTTGGTAGGTGAGTGATTGGGGTTGGGGCTCATGGATTGAGCAGAGTCTGAGGCTAGCGGCACAGTTGGTAGGTGACGGCTTTTGAAGATGCATTCACTGACCTTGAGCACTGGTCTGAGGTCCTGAAGCTTCTCTTGGGCGCTGGAGCTAGTTGGTGCGGGGGTCGGGGTGTGGTGGGGGCGTCACTGGCAGTGACGGACTCGGTGATCTGGTCCCACACCCTTCTTTCTGGATGGCCTCCTGGCCCCTGTGGGAAGAGGACCTCTCTTGCAGTGTTGGCCCCCTGCACAAAGCTGGAGTGCTGCGTGCGAGACCCTGGGTGTCCCTTCCCACACTTGATGAGCCACTTGTGTTAGTGCTGAGGCACTTTTCCCATTTTTTCGAGATGCAGAAGGCAATTCAGCCTTAAGAGCTGAAGACTGCCATTCGGGAATTCTTTTTCACGTTCATTTTTTTAGCAGAAGGCGGTGGACCTGTAAGGGCTGAAAACCGCCTAATTTTTACATGATTATTATATTGATCATTTCGGAAGGCATTGCCCTTTTAAGAAAACAACAATGCATTGCCCTTTTAAGAATCCTACCTGGGCTTGGGAAATCACAGCCTTGCTTCCAGAGGCTGTTCGTGGGTTTAGCGCTGCGCTGAAAGGCATTCATGCCCAGCGCCAATTTTTCATTGCGACTCGCGCCACCATTTTCGGCAGCAGATTACCCACGGCCACGCTAGAACCGGGAGCTTCCGTGGCGGCCACAGATTTGTAGCCCATTGTCTCCCTGATCAGAGCAACGTTAAACCGAATCACCGTCTCCCGGCTCAGGGGGGGGATGTCAAAATCACTGCCAAGTTCAGAGAACGCACAGCGCTCACACTCCCGAGTTCAGAGAACGCACAGAGCTCACTCTCCCGAGTTCAGAGAACGCACAGCGCTCACACTCCCGAGTTCAGAGAACGCACAGCGCTCACACTCCCGAGTTCAGAGTACGCACAGCGCTCACACTCCCGAGTTCAGAGAACGCACAGCGCTCACACTCCCGAGTTCAGAGAACGCACAGCGCTCACACTCCCGAGTTCAGAGAACGCACAGAGCTCACTCTCCCGAGTTCAGAGAACGCACAGCACTCACACTCCCGAGTTCAGAGAACGCACAGCGCTCACACTCCCGAGTTCAGAGTACGCACAGCGCTCACACTCCCGAGTTCAGAGAACGCACAGCGCTCACACTCCCGAGTTCAGAGAACGCACAGCGCTCACGCTCCCGAGTTCAGAGAACGCACAGAGCTCACTCTCCCGAGTTCAGAGAACGCACAGCGCTCACACTCCCGAGTTCAGAGAACGCACAGAGCTCACTCTCCCGAGTTCAGAGAACGCACAGCGCCAACACTCCCGAGTTCAGAGTACGCAGAGCGCTCACTCTCCCTAGTTCAAAGAACGCACAGCGCTCATTCTTCCGAGTTCAGAGAATGCACAGCGCGCACACTCCCGAGTTCAGAGAACGCACAGCGCTCACACTCCCGAGTTCAGAGAACGCACAGCGCTCACACTCCCGAGTTCAGAGAACGCACAGCGCTCACACTCCCGAGTTCAGAGAACGCACAGCGCTCACGCTCCCGAGTTCAGAGAACGCACAGCGCTCACACTCCCGAGTTCAGAGAACGCAGAGCGCCAACACTCCCGAGTTCAGAGAACGCACAGCGCTCACACTCCCGAGTTCAGAGAACACACAGCGCGCACACTCCCGAGTTCAGATAACGCGCAGCGGAAGTGCGATGATTCATCGTGTTCCAGGTAACTTTGGGCAGTGTTTGTTTCCACAGGGAAGTGTCTCAGAGCACACAGTGGGAACTGGCCTGATCGCCCAGGACTTTTGAAAGTTCCTATTGAATCTGCTTCCACCACCCAGTGATCTGGAACGCGCTGCCTGAAAGGGCGGCGGAGGCAGATTCAACAGTAACTTTCCAAAGGAAATTGGATAAATACTTGAAAAGGAAAATTTGCCGGGCTACGGGGAAAGAGCAGGGGGAGAGTGGGGCTAACTGGAGAGCTCATTCACAGAGCTGGCACAGGCACGATGGGCCGAATGACTTCTTGCTGTGCTGTTACTTTCGCTGATTCTAACATGGCCTACAGATTCGCGAGCCCTGAGCCTGTGATTGGACAACTTCTGTACCAGATGGAAAATGTGTTCGATTGAATCCCAGGAAGATCGTGGAGTTTCTAGCCTTTGGGTCAATGATCTCTTCATTTCTCCTCTCTTTCCCTGGATTTGATGAATCAGGATTGACGCCAGGGACCAGCATCAGAAGGCCGGCCGATTGCAAGGGGAGAAATTCACACCCCGTTATTCCCAGAAACAATACACCAAATGCCCAATGACTGGGATCTGTGTCCCTGTTACAGGCCTCCTCCTGTCCCTATGTAACAGGCTGAGGGGCTGAATGCTATCGACAGGGCGAAGCGATCCCACAATCAACGGATCGGATCAAAGCTCTGCAGTCCTGCCACATCCAGTCGTGAATGGTGGTGGACCATTAAACAACTAACGGGAGGAGGAGGCTCCAAGAATGTCGCCATCCTCAATGATGGTGGAGCCCAGCACATGAGTGCAAAAAACAAGGCTGAAGCGTTTGCAACCAACTGCAGCCAGAAGTGCCGAGTGGATGATCCATATCAGCCTCTTCCTGAGGTCCTCACCATCACAGAAGCCAGTCTTCAGCCAATTCGATTCACTCCACGTGATATCAAGAAACGGCTGAGCACACTGGATACAGCAAAGGCTGTGGGCCCCTAACATCATGCTGAAGACTTCTGCTCCAGAACTAGCCGTGCATCTAGCCAAGCTGTTCCAGTACAGCTCCAACACTGGCATCTATCCGACAATGTGGAAAACTGCCCAGGTATGTCCTGTCCACAAAAAGCAGGACAAATCCAATCCGGCCAATTACCGCCCCATCAGTCTACTCTCAATCATCAGCAAAGAGATGGAAGATGTCATCGACAGTGCTATCAAGCGGCACTTACTCACCAATAACCTGCTCACTGATGCCCAGTTTGGGTTCCGCCAAGACCACTCGGCTCCCGACCTCATTACAGCCTTGGTCCAAACATGGACAAAGGAGCTGAATTCCAGAGGTGAGGTGAGAGTGACTGCCCTTGACATCAAGGCAGCATTTGACCGAGTCTGGCATCAAGGAGCCCGAGTAAAAACTGAAGTCAATGGGAATCAGGGGGGAAAACGCTCCACTGGCTGGAGTCATACCTAGCACAAAGGAAGATGGTTGTGGTGGTTGAAGGTCAATCATCACAGCCCCAGGACATCGCTGCAGTAGTTCCTCAGGGCAGTGTCCTGGGCGTAACCATCTTCAGTTGCTTCATCAATGACCTTCCCTCCAACATAAGGTCAGAAATGGGGATGTTCGCTGATGACTGCACAGTGTTCAGTGCCATTCACAACTCCACAGATAATGAAGCAGTCCATGCCCGCATGCAACAAGACCTGGACGACGTTCAGGCTTGGGCTGATAAGTGGCAGGTAACATTCGCGCCACAGAAGTGCCAGGCAATGACTATCTCCAACAAGCGAGAGTCTAACCACCACCCCTTGACATTCAATGGCATTACCATCACCAAATCCCCCACTATCAACATCCTGGGGGTCACCATGAACCAGAAACTTAACTGGACCAGCCACATAAATACTGTGGCAACAAGAGCAGGTCAGAGGCTAGGTATTCTGGGGTGAGTGTCTCACCTCCTGACTCCCCAAAGACTTTCCACCATCTACAAGGCACAAGTAAGGAATGTGATGGAATACTCTCCACTTGCCTGGATGAGTGCAGCTCCAACAACACTCAAGAAGCTTGACACCATCCAGGACAAAACAGCCCGCTTGATTGGCACCCGATCCACCACCTTAAACATTCACTCCCTCCACCACCGGCGTACCGTGGCTGCAGTGTGTACCATCTACAAGATGCACTGCAGCAACTCGCCAAGGCTTCTTCGGTAGCACCTCCCAAACCCGCGACCTCTACCACCTAGAAGGACAAGGGCAGCAGGCACATGGGAACACCACCACCTCCAAGTTCCCCTCCAAGTCACACACCATCCTGACTTGGAAATATATCGCCGATCCTTCATTGTCGCTGGGTCAAAATCCTGGAACTCCCTCCCTAACAGCACTGTGGGAGCACCTTCACCACACGGACTGCAGCGGTTCAAGAAGGCCTTCTCAAGGGCAACTAGGGATGGGCAATAAATGCTGGCTTTTTCAGCGATGCCCTGATCCCAAAAACAAATTTTAAAAAAATGGGCCTCCTCCTGTTCCTGTGTAACAGGCTCGAGGGGCTGAATGGCCTCCTCCTGTTCCTGTGTAACAGGCTCGATGGGCTGAATGGCCTCCTCCTGTTCCTGTGTAACAGGCTCGAGGGGCTGAATGGCCTCCTCCTGTTCCTGTGTAACAGGCTCGAGGGGCTGAATGGCCTCCTCCTGTTCATGTGTAACACGCACGATGGGCTGAATGGCCTCCTCCTGTTCCTATGTTCCTGTTTAAAAGGAGGTGAGTCTGGTTGCAGAGAGGACAGGGCCCAGCCTACACTGACCTCTGACCTGTGCTCAGCATCACGGAATGGGGCAGCTCTCCTCAGTATTGTTATTTTTCAATCTTTGTTCTGATTCCTCCTGCAGCCAGCGTTGGATGTATCGTGGGAACAATAGTTGGACTCGTAGCCGGAGTCCTGATATTGTTGCTGATATATTGGTTCAACTGGAAAAGGAACAGAGATCAGTATGGTAGACTTTCAACTTGGAATCATACAATCAGACAGCACAGAAGGAGGCCACTCCTAGAATCATAGTAATCATAGAATGGTTACAGCATAGAAGGAGGCCATTCGGCCCATCGAGCCCGTGCCGGCTCTCTGCAAGAGCACATCAGCTAGTCCCACTCCCCCCGCCCTTTCCCCATAGACCTGCATTATTTTTCCTTCAGATACTTATCCAATTTCCTTTTGAAATCCGTGATTGAATCTGCCTCCACCACCATTTCAGGCAGTGCATTCCAGATCATAACCACTCGCTGAGTGAAAAAGTTTTTCCTCATGTCCGCCTTTGGTTCTTCTGCCAATCACACTAAGTCTGTGTCCTCTGGTTCTCGACTCTTCCACCAATGGGAACAGTTTCTCTCTATCTACTCTGTCCAGAACCCTCATGATTTTGAAAACCTCGATCAAATCTCCTCTCAAGCTTCTCTGCTCGAAGGAGAACAACCCCAGCTTCTCCAGTCTCTCCACGTAACTGAAGTCCCTCATCCCTGGAACCATTCTCATAAACCTCTTCTGCACCCTCTCTAAGGTCTTCACATCCTTCCTAAAGTGAGGTGCTCAGAATTCGACACAATACTCCAGTTGAGGCTGAACCTGTGTTTTATAAAGGTTCGTCATAATTTCCTTGCTTTTGTACTCCATGCCTCTATTTATGAAATTGAGAGGTCGCACAACACCAGGTTATAGTCCAACAGTTTTATTTGAAATCACAAGCTTTCGGAGCTATCGATTGCCCCTTCCTCAGGTCTATTTATGAAACCCAGGATCCCGTATGCTTTTTTGACCACTTTCTCAACCTGCCCTTAGCAACTGTCCTCATCGCTCTTAGTAACCGTCTGCATCTCCCTTAATAACCGCCCTCATCACCGTTAGCAACCGTCCTCATCGCCCTTAGCAACTGTCCACAACGCCCTTAGTAATGCTCCTCATCGCCCGTAGCAAACGTCCTCATCACCCTTAGCAACTGTCCACAACGCCCTTAGTAATTATCCTCATCGCCCTTAACAACCGTCCTCATCGACCTTAGCAACCGTCCTCATCGCCCGTAGCAAACGTCCTCATCACCCTTAGCAACCGTCCTCATCGCCCTTAGCAGCTGTCCACAACGCCCTTAGAAATTATCCTCATCGCCCTTAACAACCGTCCTCATCGCCCTCAGCAACTGTCCTCGTCGCCCTTAGCAACTGTCCACAACGCCCTTAGAAATTATCCTCATCACCCTTAGCAACCGTCCTCATCGCCCTTAGCAACTGTCCACAACGCCCTTAGAAATTATCCTCATCGCCCTTAACAACCGTCCTAATCGCCCTTAGCAACCATCCTCATCACACTTAGTAACGGTCCTCATCGCCCTTAGCAACTGTCCCCATCGACCTCATTTACGCTCCTCATCACACTTAGTAATGGTCCTCATCACACTTAGTAACGGTCCTCATCGCCCTTAGTAACCATCCTCATCGCCCATAGCAACCGGTCTCATTGCCCTTAGCGACTGTCCTCATCGCTCTTAGCGACTGTCCTCATCGCCCTTAGTAACCGTTCTCATCGCCCTTAGCAACCGTACTCATCGCCTTAGCAGCCGTCATCAGCGCTCTTAGTAACCACCCTCATCGCCCTTAGCAACCATCCTCATCGCCCTAAGCAACTGTCTACATCGCCCTTAGTAACGCTCCTCATTGCCCGTAGTAACCATCCTCATCACCGTTAGCAACCGTCCTCATCACCCTTATCAACCATCCTCATCGCCCTTAGTAATGCTCATCATCACTCATAGCAGCCGGCTTCATTGCCCTTAGCAACCATCCTCATCGACTTAGTAATGCTCCTCATCGCACTTAGCAACCGTGCTCATTGCCCTTAGTAACTATCCTCATCGCACTTAGCATCCGGCATCTTCGCACTTAGGAACCACCCTCAACACCCTTAGCAACCGTCCTCATCACCCTCAGCAAATGTCCATATCACCCTTATGTAACCGTCCTCATTGCCCTTAGTAACGCTCCTCATCGCGCTTAGCAACCATCCTCATTGCTCTTAGCAACTGTCCTCATTGCACTTAGTAACCGCCCTCAACATCCTTAGCAACCATTCACATTGCCCTTAGTAAACTTCCTCATCGTCCTTAGCAACCGTCCTCATTGCTCTTAGCAACTGTCCTCATTGCTCTTAGCAACCGTCCTCATTGCCTTAGTAACCGCCCTCATCACCCTTAGCAACTGTCCTCATCGCCCTTAGCAACTATCCACATCGCCCTTGGCAACCATACTCATCGCCCTTAGCAACCGTCCTCATCACCCTTAGTAACCCCCCTCATAGCCCTTAGCAACCGTCCTAATTGCCCTTAGTAACTACCATCAACACCCTTAACAACCGTCCTCATTGGCCTTAGCAACCGTCCTCATTGCCCTTAGCAACTGTCCTCATCACCCTTAGTAACGCTCCTCATCGCCCTTAGCAACCATCCTCATTGCTCTTAGCAACCTTCTCATCAACCATCCTCATTGCTCTTAGCAACCTTTCTCATCACCCTTAGCAACCATCCTCAACAGCCTTAGCAACTGTCCTCATCACACTTAATAACAGCCTTAGCAACTGTCCTCATCGCCCTTAGTAACGCTTCTCATCGCCCTTAGCAACTGTCCTCAACAGCCTTAGCAACTGTCCTCATCACCCTTAGTAACCGTCCTCATTGCCCTTAGCAACCGTACACATTTCCCTTAGCAACTGTCCTCAACACCCTTAATAATCGCCCTCATCACTGTTAGCAATCGTCCTAATCACCTTTCGCATCTGTCCACAACACCCTTAGTAATGCTCCTCATCGCCCGTAGCAACCGTCCTCATCACCCTTAGCAACCGTCCTCATCGCCCTTATTAATGCTCCTTATCAACCGTAGCAACCGGCCTCATTGCCCTTAGCAACCATCCTCATTGCCCTTAGTAACGCTCCTAATCGCACTTACCAACCGTGCTCTTAGCCCTTAGTAACCATCCTCATTGCACTTAGCAACTGGCCTCTTCGCCCTTAGCGACCGTCCTCATCGCTCTTAGCAACTGTCCTCATCACCCTTAGTAACAGCCCTCATCACCCTTAGTAATGCTCCTCATCGTCCTTAGCAACCGTCCTCACCACCCTGAGCAACCGTCCTCTTCGCCCATAGCAACTGGCCTCTTCGCCCTTAGTAACCACCCTCAACACCCTCAACAACCGTCCTCATCGCCCTTAGCAACCGTCCTCATCACTCTTAGCAACCGTCCTCATCGCCCTTAGCAACCGTCCTCATCGCCCTTAGCAACCATCCTCAACAGCCTTAGCAACTGTCCTCATCACCCTCAGTAACCGTCCTCATCGCCCTTAGCAACCGTACTCATTGCTCTTAGCATCTGTCCACAATGCCCTTAGTAATGCTCCTCATCGCCCGTAGCAACCGTCCTCATCGCCCTTAGTAATGCACCTCATCACCCATAGCAACTGGCCTCATCGCACTTAGCAACCGTGCTCATTGCCCTTAGTAACCATCCTCATCGCACTTAGCAACCGGCCTCTTCGTCCTTAGCGACCGTCCTCATCGCTCTTAGCAACTGTCCTCATCGCCCTTAGTAACCGTCCTCATCGCACTTAGCAACCGTCCTCATCACCCTTAGCAACCGTACTCATTGCCCTTAGCAACCGGCCTCATTGCCCTTAGCAACCGTCCTCATCGCCCTTAGTAACGCTCCTCATCGCGCTTAGCAACCATCCTCATTACTCTTAGCAACTGTCCTCATTGCACTTAGTAAACTTCCTCATCGTCCTTAGCAACCATCCTCATTGCACTTAGCAACCGTCCACATCGCCCTTAGTAAACTTCCTCATCGTCCTTAGCAACCATCCTGATTGCACTTAGCAACCGTACTCATTGCCCTTAGCAACCATCCTCATCGCACTTAGTAACCACCCTCAACACCCTTAGCAACCGTCCTCATCACCCTTAGCAACCGTCCTCTCCGCCCTTAGTAACGCTCCTCATCGCACTTAGCAACCGTCCTCATCACCCTTAGCAACCGTACTCATCACCCTTAGCAACTGGCGTCATCGCCCTTAGTAACTGCCCGCATCACAATTAGCAACCGATCACTTCGGTCTTAGCAACCGTTCTCATCGCCCTGAGCAACCGCCCTCATCGCCCTATGTACCCGTCCACATCGCCGTTAGCAACTGCCATCATCACCCTTAGCAACCGTCCTCATCGTTCTTAGCAACCGCCCTCATCGCCCTAAGCAACCGTCCTCATGGTTCTTAGCAACCGTACTCATTGCCCTTAGTAACCATCCTCATCGCATTTAGCAACCAGCCTCTTTGCTCTTAGTAACTGCCCTCATCGCTCATAGTAACGTTCCTCATCTCCCTTAGCAACCGATCACATCGCCCTTAGCAACCGTCCTCATCGCCCTTAGCAACCGATCACATCGCCCTTAGCAACCATCCTCATCGCCCTTAGCAATCGATCACATCGCCCTTAGCAACCGTCCTCATCACCCTTAGCAACCGTCCTCATCACCCTTAGCAACCGTCCTCTTCGCACTTAGCAACCATCCTCATCTCCCTCAGCAACCGTCCTCATCACCCTTACTAATGCTCCTCATCACCCTTAGCAACCATCCTCATCTCCCTCAGCAACCGTCCTCATCGCCCTTACTAATGCTCCTCATCACCCTTCGCAACCATTCCTCATCTCCCTTAGCAACCGTCCTCATCTCCCTTCGTAACGCTCCTCATCGCCCTAAGCAACCGTCCTCATCGCCCTTAGTGACGCTCCTCATCGCATTTAGCAGCCGTCCTCCTCACCCTTAGCAACAGTCCTCATCGCCCTAAGCAACCATCCTCATCGCCCTAAGTAACCGCCCTCATCACCCTTAGCAACCGTCCTCATCGCACTTAGCAACTGTCCACAACGCCCTTAACAATGCTACTCATCGCCCGTAGCAACCGTCCTCATCACCCTTAGCAACCGTTCTCATCGCCCTTACTAATGCTCCTCATCGCCCTTAGTAACCACCCTCATCACCCTTAGCAACCGTCCTCTTCACCCTTAGCAACTGTCCTCATCACCCTCAGCAACTGTCCTCATCACCCTTAGCAACCGTCCTCATCACCCTTAGCAACTGTCCTCATCACCCTTAGTAACCGTCCTCATTGCCCTTAGTAACCGCCCTCAACATCCTTAGCAACTGTCCACAACGTACTTAGTAACGCTCCTCATCACCCTTAGAAACCGTTCTCATCGCCCATAGCAACTGGCCTCTTTGACCTTAGTAACCACCCTCAACACCCTTAGCAACCACCCTCAACACCCTTAGCAACCGTCCTCATCACCCTTAGCAACCGTCCTCATCACCCTTAGTAACTGTCCTCTTCGCCCTTAGTAATGCTCCTCATCACACTTAACAACTGTACTCATCACCCTTAGCAACTGTACTCATCACCCTTAGTAATGCTCCTCATCACGCTTAGTAACCACTCTCAACACCCTTAGCAACCACCCTCAACAACCTTAGCAACCGTCCTCATCACCCTTAGCAACCGTCCTCATCACCCTTAGCAACCGTCCTCATCACCCTTAGTAACTGTCCTCTTCGCCCTTAGTAATGCTCCTCATCGCGCTTAACAACTGTACTCATCGCCCATAGCAACTGCCCTAAACGCTCATAGTAACTGTCCTCATCGCCCTTAGTAACTGTCCTCATCACCCTTAGTAACTGTCCTCATCCCCCTTAGTAATGCTCCTCATCACGCTTAACAGCTGTACTCATCACTCTTAGCAACTGCCCTAATCGCTCATAGTAACTGTCCTCATCACCCTTAGCAACTGCCCTAATCGCTCATAGTAACTGTCCTCATCGCCCTTAGCAACCATCCTCATTGCCCTTAGCAACCGTCCTCATTGCCCTTAGCAACCGTCCTCAACGCCCTTAGTAACGCTCCTCATTGCACTTAGCAACTTTCCTCATTGCCCTTAGCAACCGTCCTCATTTCCCTTAGCAACTGTCCACAACGCCCTTAGTAACGCTACTCATCGCCCGTAGCAACCGTCCTCATCACTCTTAGCAACCGTCCTCATCGCCCTTAGTAATGCTCCTCATCGCCCTTAGGAACAGTCCTCATCGCCCTTAGTAACGCACCTCATCACCCTTAGCAACTGTACTCATCGCCCTTAGCAACCGTCCTCATCACCCTTCGTAACGCTCCTCATCGCCCTAAGTAACCGCCCTCAACATCCTTAGCAACCGTACTCATCACTCTTAGCAACCGTCCTCATCGCCCTTAGTAATGCTCCTGATTGCACTTAGCAACCGTCCTCATCGTTCTTAGCAACATTACTCATTGCCCTTAGTAACCATCCTCATCGCACTTAGCAACCATCCTCATCGCCATTAGTAATGCTCCTCATCACACTTAGCAACCGTCCTCATTACCCTTAGCAACCGTCCTCATCACCCTTATTAATACACCTCATCACCCTTAGCAACCGTACTCATCTCCCTTCGCAACCGCCCTCATCTCCCTTCGTAATGCTCCTCATCGCCCTTAGCAACCGTCCTCATTACCCTTATAACCGCCCTCAACATCCTTAGCAACCGTCCACATTGCCCTTAGCAACCATCCTCATCGCACTTAGTAACACTCCTCATCTCCCTTAGCAACCGTCCTCATCACTCTTAGCAACTGTCCTCATCGCCCTTCGTAACCATCCTCATCGCCCTTAGCAACCGTACTCATTACCTAAGCAACCGTCCTCATCGCCCTAAGTAACCGCCCTCATCGTCCTTAGCAACCGTCCTCATCGCACTTAGCAACTGTCCACAACACCCTTAGTAATGCTACTCATCACCCGTAGCAACCGCCCTCATCACCCTTAGCAACCGTTCTCATCGCCCTTACTAATGCTCCTCATCGCCCTTAGAAACTGTACTCATCGCCCTTAGTAACGCTCCTCATCGCCCTTAGTAACCACCCTCAACACCCTTAGCAACCGTCCTCTTCACCCTTAGCAACCATCCTCATCGGCCTTAGCAACTGTCCTCATCATCCTCAGCAACTGTCCTCATCACCCTTAGCAACCGTCCTCATTGCCCTTAGTAACCGCCCTCAACGTCCTTAGCTACTGTCCACAACGTACTTAGTAACGCTACTCATCGCCCATAGCAACCGTCCTCCTCACCCTTAGCAACCGTCCTCATCACCCATAGCAACCGCCCTCATCACCCTTAGCAACCGTTCTCATCGCCCTTACTAATGCTCCTCATCGCCCTTAGAAACTGTACTCATCGCCCTTAGCAACCGTCCTCATCACCCTTAGCAACCGTCCTCATCACCCTTAGCAACCGTCCTCATCGCCCATAGCAACTGGCCTCTTTGACCTTAGTAACCACCCTCAACACCCATAGCAACCACCCTCAACACACTTAGCAACCGTCCTCATCACCCTTAGTAACTGTCTGCTTCGCCCTTAGTAATGTTCCTCATCGCCCTTAGCAACCAATCAAATCGCCCTTAGCAACCGTCCTCATCGGCCTTAGCAACCGTCCTCATCGCCCATAGCAACCGTCCTCATCACCCGTAGCAACCGTCCTCATCGCCCTTAGCAACCATTCTCATCGCCCTTAGTAATGCTCCTCATCGCACATGGCAACCGTCCTCATCGCCCTTAGTAACCGTCCTCATCACCCTTAGCAACCATCCTCATCGCCCTTAGTAATGCTCCTCATCGCACTTAGCATCCGTCCTCATCGCCCTTAGCAACCATTCTCATCGCCCTTTGCAACCATCCTCATCGCCATTAGTAATGCTCCTCATCTCCCATAGCAACTGGCCTCTTTGCCCTTAGTAACCACCCTCAACACCCTTAGCAACCACCCTCAACACCCTTAGCAACCGTCCTCATCACCCTTAGCAACCGTCCTCATTGCCCTTAGCAACTGTCCTCATCACCCTTATCAACCGTCCTCATCACCCTTAGCAACCGTCCTCAGCACCCTTAGCAACCGTCCTCAACACCCTTAGCAACTGTCCTCATCACCCTTATCAACCGTCCTCATCACCCTTAGCAACCGTCCTCAGCACCCTTAGCAACCGTCCTCAACACCCTTAGCAACCGTCCTCATCACCCTTAGCAACTGTCCTCATCGCTCTTAGCAACCATCCTCAACAGCCTTAGCAACTGTCCTCATCACCCTCAGTAACCGTCCTCATCGCCCTTAGCAACCGTACTCATTTCCCTTAGCAACTGTCCTCATCGCCTTTAATAAGCGCCCTCATCACCGTTAGCAACCGTACTCATTGCTCTTAGCATCTGTCCACAATTCCCTTCGTAATGCTCCTCATCACCCGTAGCAACCGTCCTCATCGCCCTTAGTAATGCACCTCATCACCCGTAGCAACTGGCCTCATCGCACTTAGCAACCGTGCTCATTGCCCTTAGTAACCATACTCATCGCCCTTAGTAACCATCCTCATCGCACTTCGCAACCGTCCTCATCACCCTTAGCAACCGTACTCATTGCCCTTAGCAACCGGCCTCTTCGCCCTTAGTAACTACCCTCAACACCCTTAGCAACCGTCCTCATTGCCCTTAGCAACCGTCCTCTTCGCACTTAGCAACCGTCCTCATCAACCTTAGCAACCGTCTTCATCGCCCTTAGCAACCGTCCTCATTGCCCTTAGCAACCGTCCTCATCACCCTTAGTAACGCTCCTCATCGCGCTTAGCAACCATCCTCATTGCTCTTAGCAACTGTCCTCATTGCACTTATTAACCGCCATCAACATCCTTAGGAACCGTCCACATCGCCCTTAGTAAACTTCCTCATCGTCCTTAGCAACCGTACACATTGCCATTAGCAACCATCCTCATCGCACTTAGTAACCACCCTCAACACCCTTAGAAACCGTCCTCATCACCCTTAGCAACCGTCCTCTTCGCCCTTAGTAACGCTCCTCATCGCACTTAGCAACCGTCCTCATCACACTTAGCAACTGGCGTCATCGCCCTTAGTAACTGCCCTCATCACAATTAGCAACCGATCACTTCGGACTTAGCAACCGTCCTCATCGCCCTTAGTAACGCTCCTCATCGCCCTTAGCAACCGTCCTCATCACCCTTAGCAACCGTCCTCATCACCCTTAGCAACCGTACTCATCACCCTTAGCAACTGGTGTCATTGCCCTTAGTAACTGCCCTCATCACAATTAGCAACCGATCACTTCGGTCTTAGCAACCGCCCTCATCGCCCTCAGCAACCGTCCTCATCGTTCTTAGCAACCGCCCTCATCGCCCTAAGCAACCGTCCTCATGGTTCTTAGCAACCGTACTCATTTCCCTTAGCAACCGTCCTCATCGTTCTTAGCAACCGCCCTCATCGCCCTAAGCAACCGTCCTCATGGTTCTTAGCAACCGTACTCATTTCCCTTAGTAACCATCCTCATCGCATTTAGCAACCAGCCTCTTTGCTCTTAGTAATACTCCTCATCGCTCTTAGCAACTGTACTCATCACCCTTAGTAACTGCCCTCATCGCTCATAGTAACGTTCCTCATCTCCCTTAGCAACCGATCACATCGCCCTTAGCAACCGTCCTCATCGCCCTTAGCAACCGTCCTCATCGCCCTTAGCAACCGATCACATCGCCCTTAGCAAGCGTCCTCATCACCCTTAGCAACCCTACACATCACCCTTAGCAACCATCCTCATCGCACTTAGGAACCACCCTCAACACCCTTAGCAACCGTCCTCATCACCCTTAGCAACCATCCTCATCACCCTTAGCAACCGTCCTCATTGCCCTTAGTAACCACCCTCAACACCCTAAGCAAACGTCCTCATCACCCTTAGCAACCGTCCTCATCACCCTTAGCAACCATCCTCATCGCACTTAGGTACCACCCTCAACACCCTAAGCAAACGTCCTCATCACCCTTAGCAACCGTCCTCATCACCCTTAGCAACCATCCTCATCTCCCTCAGCAACCGTCCTCATCGCCCTTACTAATGCTCCTCATCACCCTTAGCAACCATTCCTCATCTCCCTTAGCAACCGTCCTCATCTCCCTTCGTAACGCTCCTCATCGCCCTAAGCAACCGTCCTCATCGCCCTTAGTGATGCTCCTCATCGCATTTAGAAACCGTACTCATTGCCTTTAGCAACCGTCCTCATCACCCTCAGCAACTGTCCTCATCACACTTAGCAACCGTCCTCATCACCCTTAGCAACCGTCCTCATTGCCCTTAGTAACCGCCCTCAACATCCTTAGCAACTGTCCACAACGCCCTTAGTAACGCTCGTCATCACCCTTAGAAACCGTTCTCATCGCCCATAGCAACCGTCCTCATTGCCCTTAGTAACCACCCTCAACACCCTTAGAAACCGTCCTCATCACCCTTAGCAACCGTCCTCATTGCCCTTAGCAACTGTCCTCATCACCCTTAGCAACCATCCTCATCACCCTTAGCAACCGTCCTCATCACCCTTAGCAACCGTCCTCATCGCCCATAGCACCTGGCCTCTTTGACCTTAGTAACCACTCTCAACACCCTTAGCAACCACACTCAACACCCTTAGCAACCGTCCTCATCACCCTTAGCAACCGTCCTCATCACCCTTAGTAACTGTCCTCATCACCCTTAGTAATGCTCCTCATCGCACTTAACAACTATACTCATCACCCTTAGCAACCGTCCTCATCACCCTTAGTAACTGTCCTCTTCGCCCTTAGTAATGCTCCTCATCACGCTTAACAACTGTGCTCATCACCCTTAGCAACTGCCCTCATCGCTCATAGTAACTGTCCTCATCGCCCTTAGCAACCGTCCTCAACGCCCTTAGAAAGGCTCCTCATTGCACTTAGCAACCGTTCTCATCGCGCTTACTAATGCTCCTCATCGCCCTTCGGAACCGTACTCATCGCCCTTAGTAACGCTCCTCATCGCCCTTAGTAACCACCCTCAACACCCTTAGCAACCACCCTCAACACCCTTAGCAACCGTCCTCATTGGCCTAAACAACCGTCCTCATCACACTTAGCAACCGTCCTCATCACCCTTAGCAACCATCCTCATCACCCTCAGCAACTGTCCTCATCACCCTTAGCAACTGTCCTCATCACCCTTAGCAACCGTCCTCATTGCCCTTAGTAACCGCCCTCAACATCCTTAGCAACTGTCCTCATCACCCTTAGCAACCGTCCTCATTGGCCTAAGCAACTGTCCTCATCACACTTAGCAACTGTCCTCATCACCCTTAGCAACCGTCCTCATCACCCTCAGCAACTGTCCTCATCACCCTTAGCAACTGTCCTCATCACCCTTAGCAACCGTCCTCATTGCCCTTAGTAACCGCCCTCAACATCCTTAGCAACTGTCCACAACGCCCTTAGTAACGCTCGTCATCACCCTTAGAAACCGTTCTCATCGCCCTTAGTAACCGTCCTCATTGCCCTTAGCAACCGTCCTCATTGCCCTTAGCAACCGTCCTCATCACCCTTAGTAACTGTCCTCTTCGCCCTTAGTAATGCTCCTCATCGCACTTAACAACTGTACTCATCACCCTTAGCAACCGTCCACAACGCCCTTAGTAACGCTCGTCATCACCCTTAGAAACCGTTCTCATCGCCCATAGCAACCGTCCTCATTGCCCTTAGCAACCGTCCTCATTGCCCTTAGCAACCGTCCTCATCACCCTTAGTAACTGTCCTCTTCGCCCTTAGTAATGCTCCTCATCGCACTTAACAACTGTACTCATCACCCTTAGCAACCGTCCTCATTGCCCTTAGCAACCGTCCTCATCACCCTTAGCAACCGTCCTCATCACCCATAGCAACTGGCCTCTTTGACCTTAGTAACCACTCTCAACACCCTTAGCAACCACACTCAACAACCTTAGCAACCGTCCTCATCACCCTTAGCAACCGTCCTCATCACCCTTAGCAACCGTCCTCATCACCCTTAGCAACCGTCCTCATTGCCCTTAGCAACTGTCCTCATCACCCTTAGCAACCATCCTCATCACCCTTAGCAACCGTCCTCATCACCCTTAGCAACCGTCCTCATCGCCCATAGCAACTGGCCTCTTTGACCTTAGTAACCACTCTCAACACCCTTAGCAACCACACTCAACACCCTTAGCAACCGTCCTCATCACCCTTAGCAACCGTCCTCATCACCCTTAGTAACTGTCCTCATCACCCTTAGTAATGCTCCTCATCGCACTTAACAACTGTACTCATCACCCTTAGCAACCGTCCTCATCACCCTTAGTAACTGTCCTCTTCGCCCTTAGTAATGCTCCTCATCACGCTTAACAACTGTGCTCATCACCCTTAGCAACTGCCCTCATCGCTCATAGTAACTGTCCTCATCGCCCTTAGCAACCGTCCTCAACGCCCTTAGAAAGGCTCCTCATTGCACTTAGCAACTTTCCTCATTGCCCTTAGCAACTGTCTCATTGCCCTTAGCAACTGTCCACAACGCCCTTAGTAACGCTACTCATCACCCATAGCAACCGTCCTCATCACCCTTAGCAACCGTTCTCATCGCGCTTACTAATGCTCCTCATCGCCCTTCGGAACCGTACTCATCGCCCTTAGTAACCACCCTCAACACCCTTAGCAACCACCCTCAACACCCTTAGCAACCGTCCTCATTGGCCTAAACAACCGTCCTCATCACCCTTAGCAACCGTCCTCATCACACTTAGCAACTGTCCTCATCACACTTAGCAACTGTCCTCATCACCCTTAGCAACCGTCCTCATCACCCTCAGCAACTGTCCTCATCACCCTTAGCAACCGTCCTCATTGCCCTTAGTAACCGCCCTCAACATCCTTAGCAACTGTCCACAACGCCCTTAGTAACGCTCGTCATCACCCTTAGAAACCGTTCTCATCGCCCTTAGTAACCGTCCTCATTGCCCTTAGCAACCGTCCTCATTGCCCTTAGCAACCGTCCTCATCACCCTTAGTAACTGTCCTCTTCGCCCTTAGTAATGCTCCTCATCGCACTTAACAACTGTACTCATCACCCTTAGCAACCGTCCACAACGCCCTTAGTAACGCTCGTCATCACCCTTAGAAACCGTTCTCATCGCCCATAGCAATCGTCCTCATTGCCCTTAGCAACCGTCCTCATTGCCCTTAGCAACCGTCCTCATCACCCTTAGTAACTGTCCTCTTCGCCCTTAGTAATGCTCCTCATCGCACTTAACAACTGTACTCATCACCCTTAGCAACTGGCCTCTTTGACCTTAGTAACCACTCTCAACACCCTTAGCAACCACACTCAACAACCTTAGCAACCGTCCTCATCACCCTTAGCAACCGTCCTCATCACCCTTAGTAACTGTCCTCATCGCCCTTAGTAATGCTCCTGATTGCACTTAGCAACCGTCCTCATCGCCCTTAGTAATGCTCCTGATTGCACTTAGCAACCGTCCTCATCGTTCTTAGCAACAGTACTCATTGCCCTTAGTAACCATCCTCATCGCACTTAGCAACCATCCTCATCGCCATTAGTAATGCTCCTCATCACGCTTAGCAACCGTACTCATCGCCTTTAGCAACTATCCTCATCGCCATTAGTAATGCTCCTCATCACCCTTAGCAACCATCTTCATCGGCATAAGCAACCATCCTCAACACTCTTAGCAACTGTCCTCATTACCCTTCCCAACCGTCCTCATCACCCTTAGCAACCGTCCTCATCGCCCTTATTAATACACCTCATCGCCCTTAGCAACCGTACTCATCTCCGTTCGCAACCGCCCTCATCTCCCTTCGTAATGCTCCTCATCACCCTTAGCAACTGTCCTCATTACCCTTATAACTGCCCTCAACATCCTTAGCAACCGTCCACATCGCCCTTAGCAACCATCCTCATCGCACTTAGTAACCGTCCTCATCACTCTTCGTAACCATCCTCATCGCCCTTAGCAACCGTACTCATTACCTAAGCAACCGTCCTCATCGCCCTAAGTAACCGTCCTCATCGCCCTTAGCAACCGTCCTCATCGCAGTTAGCAACTGTCCACAACACCCTTAGTAACGCTACTCATCGCCCATAGCAACCGCCCTCATCACCCTTAGCAACCGTTCTCATCGCCCTTACTAATGTTCCTCATCGCCCTTAGGAACGCTCCTCATCGCCCTTAGTAACCACCCTCAACACCCTTAGCAACCGTCCTCTTCACCCTTAGCAACCGTCCTCATCACCCTTAGCAACCGTCCTCATCACCCTTAGCAACTGTCCTCATCACCCTTAGCAACTGTCCTCATCACCCTTAGCAACCGTCCTCATCACCCTTCGTAACGCTCCTCATCGCCCTAAGTAACCGCCCTCAACATCCTTAGCAACTGTACTCATCACTCTTAGCAACTGTCCAAAACGCCCTTAGTAACGCTCCTTATCGCCCATAGCAACCGTCCTCATCACCCTTAGCAACCGTCCTCATCGCCCTTAATAATGCTCCTGATTGCACTTAGCAACCTTCCTCATCGCCCTTACTAATGTTCCTCATCGCCCTTAGCAACCGTCCTCATCGCCTTTAGTAACGCTCCTCTTCACACTTAGCAACCGTACTCATCACCCTTAGCAACTGGCGTGATCGCCCTTAGTAACTGCCCTCATCACAATTAGCAATTGATCACTTCGGCCTTAGCAACTGTCCTCATCGCCCTTAGCAACCGTCCTCATTGCCCTTATCAACTGTCCTAATCGCTCTTAGCAACCGTCCACATTGCCGTTAGCAACCGCCCTCATCGCCCTGAGCAACCGTCCTCATCGTTCTTAGCAACCGCCCTCATTGCCCTGAGCAACCGTCCTCATCATTCTTAGCAACCGCCCTCATCGCCCTAAGCAACCGTCCTCATCGTTCTTAGCAACAGTACTCATTGCCCTTAGTAACCATCCTCATCGCACTTAGCAACCATCCTCATCGCCATTAGTAATGCTCCTCATCACACTTAGCAACCGTCTTCATCGGCATAAGCAACCATCCTCAACACTCTTAGCAACTGTCCTCATTACCCTTAGCAACCGTCCTCATCGCCCTTAGCAACCGTCCTCATCTCCCTTCGCAACCGCCCTCATCTCCCTTCGTAATGCTCCTCATCACCATTAGCAACCGTCCTCATTACACTTATAACCGCCCTCAACATCCTTAGCAACCCTCCACATCGCCCTTAGCAACCATCCTCATCGCACTTAGTAACACTCCTCATCTCCCTTAGCAAACATCCTCATCGCCCTTAGCAACCGTCTTCATCGCCCTTAGCAACCGTCCTCATCGCCCTTAGCAACCGTCCTCATCGCCTTTAGCAACCGTCCTCATCGCCCTTAGCAACCGTCCTCATTGCCTTTAGCGACCGTTTTCATCGCTCTTAACAACCGCCCTCATCGCCTTTAGCAACCGTCCTCATCGCCCTTAGCAACCGTCCTCATTGCCCTTAGCGACCGTTTTCATCGCTCTTAACAACCGCCCTCATCGCCCTTAGCAACCGTACTCATCGTTCTTAGTAAACATCCTCATCGCACTTAGCAACCGGCCTCTTCGCCCTTAGCGACCGTCCTCATCGCTCTTAGCAACCGTACTCATTGCCCTTAGTAACCATATTCATTGCACTTAGTAACCGGCCTCTTCGGCTTTAGCAACCGTCCTCATCGCACTTAGCAACCATTTTCATTGCACTTAGTAACACTCCTCATTTCCCTTAGCAACCATCCTCATCGCCCTTAGCAACTGTCCTCATCGCCTTTAGTAACCGTCCTCATCGCCCTTAGCAATCGTACTCATTGCCCTTATTAACGCTCCTCATCGCCCGTAGCAACCGTTCTCATCGCACTTAGCAACCGTACTCATTGCCCTTAGTAACCATATTCATTGCACTTCGTAACCGGCCTCTTCGCCCTTCGTAACCGTTTTCATCGCTCTTAGCAACTGTCCTCATTGCCCTTAGTAACAGTCCTCATAGCCCTTAGCAACCGTACTCATTAACCTTAGCAACCGTCCTCATTGCCCTTAGCAACTGTCCTCATTGCCCTTAGCAATTGTCCACATCGCCCTTAGTAATGCTCCTCATCGCCCGTAGCAACCAGCCTAATTGCCAATGCAACCTTCCTCATCGCCCTTAGTAATGCACCTCATCGCACTTAGCAACCGTCCGCATCGCCCTTAGCAACCGGCCTCATCACCCTTAGCAACCGGCATCATCACCCTTAGCAACCGGCCTCATCACCCTTAGTAACGCTCCTCATCACCCTTAGCAACTATCCTCATCGCCCTTAGCAACCAGCCTCATCACCCTTAGTAACCGTCCTCATCTCCCTTAGTAACGCTCCTCATCGCCCTTATCAACTGTCCTCATCGCTCTTAGTAACCATCCTCATCGCACTTAGCAACCGTACTCATCGCCCTTAGCAACCGTGCTCATCGCACTTAGCAAACGTGCTCATTGCACTTAGTAACCATCCTCATCGCACTTAGCAACCGGCCACTTCGGCCTTAGCAACCGTCCTCATCGCTCTTAGCAACTGTCCTCATCGCTCTTATTAACCGCCCTCATCGCCCTTAGCAACCGTCCTCATCGGACTAAGCGAACGTCCTCATCACCCTTAGTAACTGCCCTCAACATCCTTAGCAACCGTCCTCATCGCCCTTAGCAACTGTCCACAACGCCCTCAGTAACGCTCCTCATCGCCCATAGCAACCGTCCTCATCGCCTTTAGTAACACTCCTCATCGCACTTAGCAACCGTACTCATTACCTAAGCAACCGTCCTCATCACCCTTAGCAACCGTCCTCATTGCCCTTAGCAACTGTCCTCATCACCCTTAGCAACCATCCTCATCACCCTTAGCAACCGTCCTCATCACCCTTAGCAACCGTCCTCATCGCCCATAGCAACTGGCCTCTTTGACCTTAGTAACCACTCTCAACACCCTTAGCAACCGTCCTCATCACCCTTAGTAACTGTCCTCTTCGCCCTTAGTAATGCTCCTCATCGCACTTAACAACTGTACTCATCACCCTTAGCAACCGTCCTCATTGCCCTTAGCAACCGTCCTCATCACCCTTAGCAACCGTCCTCATCGCCCATAGCAACTGGCCTCTGTGACCTTAGTAACCACTCTCAACACCCTTAGCAACCACCCTCAACAACCTTAGCAACCGTCCTCATCACCCTTAGCAACCGTCCTCATCACCCTTAGTAACTGTCCTCTTCGCCCTTAGTAATGCTCCTCATCACGCTTAACAACTGTGCTCATCACCCTTAGCAACTGCCCTCATCGCTCATAGTAACTGTCCTCATCGCCCTTAGCAACCGTCCTCATTGCCCTTAGCAACTTTCCTCATCGCCCTTAGCAACCGTCCTCAACGCCCTTAGAAAGGCTCCTCATTGCACTTAGCAACTTTCCTCATTGCCCTTACCAACTGTCTCATTGCCCTTAGCAACTGTCCACAACGCCCTTAGTAACGCTACTCATCGCCCGTAGCAACCGTCCTCATCACTCTTAGTAATGCTCCTCATCGCCCTTAGGAACAGTCCTCATCACCCTTAGTAACGCACCTCATCACCCTTAGCAACTGTACTCATCGCCCTTAGCAACCATCCTCATCGCACTTAGGAACCACCCTCAACACCCTTAGCAACCGTGCTCTTCACCCTTAGCAACCATCCTCATCGGCCTAAGCAAACGTCCTCATCACCCTCAGCAACTGTCCTCATCAGCCTTAGCAACTGTCCTCATCATCCTTAGCAACCATCCTCATCACCCTTAGCAACCGTCCTCATTGCCCTTAGTAACCGCCCTCAACGTCCTTAGCTACTGTCCACAACGCCCTTAGTAACGCTACTCATCGCCCATAGCAACCGTCCTCCTCACCCTTAGCAACAGTCCTCATCGCCCTAAGCAACCGTCCTCATCGCCCTAAGTAACCACCCTCATCACCCTTAGCAACCGTCCTCATCACACTTAGCAACTGTCCACAACACCCTTAGTAACGCTACTCATCACCCATAGCAACCGTCCTCATCACCCTTAGCAACCGTTCTCATCGCGCTTACTAATGCTCCTCATCGCCCTTCGGAACCGTACTCATCGCCCTTAGTAACGCTCCTCATCGCCCTTCGGAACCGTACTCATCGCCCTTAGTAACGCTCCTCATCGCCCTTAGTAACCACCCTCAACACCCTTAGCAACCGTCCTCAACACCCTTAGCAACCGTCCTCATTGGCCTAAACAACCGTCCTCATCACACTTAGCAACTGTCCTCATCACACTTAGCAACTGTCCTCATCACCCTTAGCAACCGTCCTCATCACCCTTAGCAACTGTCCTCATCACCCTTAGCAACCGTCCTCATTGCCCTTAGTAACCGCCCTCAACATCCTTAGCAACTGTCCACAACGCCCTTAGTAACGCTCGTCATCACCCTTAGAAACCGTTCTCATCGCCCATAGCAACCGTCCTCATTGCCCTTAGCAACCGTCCTCATTGCCCTTAGCAACCGTCCTTATCACCCTTAGCAACCGTCCTCATCGCCCATAGCAACTGGCCTCTTTGACCTTAGTAACCACTCTCAACACCCTTAGCAACCACACTCAACAACCTTAGCAACCGTCCTCATCACCCTTAGTAACTGTCCTCATCGCCCTTAGTAATGCTCCTGATTGCACTTAGCAACCGTCCTCATCGTTCTTAGCAACAGTACTCATTGCCCTTAGTAACCATCCTCATCGCACTTAGCAACCATCCTCATCGCCATTAGTAATGCTCCTCATCACGCTTAGCAACCGTACTCATCGCCTTTAGCAACTATCCTCATCGCCATTAGTAATGCTCCTCATCACCCTTAGCAACCATCTTCATCGGCATAAGCAACCATCCTCAACACTCTTAGCAACTGTCCTCATTGCCCTTCCCAACCGTCCTCATCACCCTTAGCAACCGTCCTCATCGCCCTTATTAATACACCTCATCGCCCTTAGCAACCGTCCTCATCTCCGTTCGCAACCGCCCTCATCTCCCTTCGTAATGCTCCTCATCACCCTTAGCAACTGTCCTCATTACCCTTATAACTGCCCTCAACATCCTTAGCAACCGTCCACATCGCCCTTAGCAACCATCCTCATCGCACTTAGTAACCGTCCTCATCACTCTTCGTAACCATCCTCATCGCCCTTAGCAACCGTACTCATTACCTAAGCAACCGTCCTCATCGCCCTTAGCAACCGTCCTCATCGCACTTAGCAACTGTCCACAACACCCTTAGTAACGCTACTCATCGCCCATAGCAACCGCCCTCATCACCCTTAGCAACCGTTCTCATCGCCCTTACTAATGTTCCTCATCGCCCTTAGGAACGCTCCTCATCGCCCTTAGTAACCACCCTCAACACCCTTAGCAACCGTCCTCTTCACCCTTAGCAACCGTCCTCATCACCCTTAGCAACCGTCCTCATCACCCTTAGCAACTGTCCTCATCACCCTTAGCAACTGTCCTCATCACCCTTAGCAACCGTCCTCATCACCCTTAGCAACCGTCCTCATCACCCTTCGTAACGCTCCTCATCGCCCTAAGTAACCGCCCTCAACATCCTTAGCAACTGTACTCATCACTCTTAGCAACTGTCCAAAACGCCCTTAGTAACGCTCCTTATCGCCCATAGCAACCGTCCTCATCACCCTTGGCAACCGTCCTCATCGCCCTTAATAATGCTCCTGATTGCACTTAGCAACCTTCCTCATCGCCCTTACTAATGTTCCTCATCGCCCTTAGCAACCGTCCTCATCGCCTTTAGTAACGCTCCTCTTCACACTTAGCAACCGTACTCATCACCCTTAGCAACTGGCGTGATCGCCCTTAGTAACTGCCCTCATCACAATTAGCAATTGATCACTTCGGCCTTAGCAACTGTCCTCATCGCCCTTAGCAACCGTCCTCATTGCCCTTATCAACTGTCCTAATCGCTCTTAGCAACCGTCCACATTGCCGTTAGCAACCGCCCTCATCGCCCTGAGCAACCGTCCTCATCGTTCTTAGCAACCGCCCTCATTGCCCTGAGCAACCGTCCTCATCATTCTTAGCAACCGCCCTCATCGCCCTAAGCAACCGTCCTCATCGTTCTTAGCAACAGTACTCATTGCCCTTAGTAACCATCCTCATCGCACTTAGCAACCATCCTCATCGCCATTAGTAATGCTCCTCATCACACTTAGCAACCGTCTTCATCGGCATAAGCAACCATCCTCAACACTCTTAGCAACTGTCCTCATTACCCTTAGCAACCGTCCTCATCGCCCTTAGCAACCGTCCTCATCTCCCTTCGCAACCGCCCTCATCTCCCTTCGTAATGCTCCTCATCACCATTAGCAACCGTCCTCATTACACTTATAACCGCCCTCAACATCCTTAGCAACCCTCCACATCGCCCTTAGCAACCATCCTCATCGCACTTAGTAACACTCCTCATCTCCCTTAGCAAACATCCTCATCGCCCTTAGCAACCGTCTTCATCGCCCTTAGCAACCGTCCTCATCGCCCTTAGCAACCGTCCTCATCGCCTTTAGCAACCGTCCTCATCGCCCTTAGCAACCGTCCTCATTGCCTTTAGCGACCGTTTTCATCGCTCTTAACAACCGCCCTCATCGCCTTTAGCAACCGTCCTCATCGCCCTTAGCAACCGTCCTCATTGCCCTTAGCGACCGTTTTCATCGCTCTTAACAACCGCCCTCATCGCCCTTAGCAACCGTACTCATCGTTCTTAGTAAACATCCTCATCGCACTTAGCAACCGGCCTCTTCGCCCTTAGCGACCGTCCTCATCGCTCTTAGCAACCGTACTCATTGCCCTTAGTAACCATATTCATTGCACTTAGTAACCGGCCTCTTCGGCTTTAGCAACCGTCCTCATCGCACTTAGCAACCATTTTCATTGCACTTAGTAACACTCCTCATTTCCCTTAGCAACCATCCTCATCGCCCTTAGCAACTGTCCTCATCGCCTTTAGTAACCGTCCTCATCGCCCTTAGCAATCGTACTCATTGCCCTTATTAACGCTCCTCATCGCCCGTAGCAACCGTTCTCATCGCACTTAGCAACCGTACTCATTGCCCTTAGTAACCATATTCATTGCACTTCGTAACCGGCCTCTTCGCCCTTCGTAACCGTTTTCATCGCTCTTAGCAACTGTCCTCATTGCCCTTAGTAACAGTCCTCATAGCCCTTAGCAACCGTACTCATTAACCTTAGCAACCGTCCTCATTGCCCTTAGCAACTGTCCTCATTGCCCTTAGCAATTGTCCACATCGCCCTTAGTAATGCTCCTCATCGCCCGTAGCAACCAGCCTAATTGCCAATGCAACCTTCCTCATCGCCCTTAGTAATGCTCCTCATCGCACTTAGCAACCGTCCGCATCGCCCTTAGCAACCGGCCTCATCACCCTTAGCAACCGGCATCATCACCCTTAGCAACCGGCCTCATCACCCTTAGTAACGCTCCTCATCACCCTTAGCAACTATCCTCATCGCCCTTAGCAACCAGCCTCATCACCCTTAGTAACCGTCCTCATCTCCCTTAGTAACGCTCCTCATCGCCCTTATCAACTGTCCTCATCGCTCTTAGTAACCATCCTCATCGCACTTAGCAACCGTACTCATCGCCCTTAGCAACCGTGCTCATCGTACTTAGCAAACGTGCTCATTGCACTTAGTAACCATCCTCATCGCACTTAGCAACCGGCCACTTCGGCCTTAGCAACCGTCCTCATCGCTCTTAGCAACTGTCCTCATCGCTCTTATTAACCGCCCTCATCGCCCTTAGCAACCGTCCTCATCGGACTAAGCGAACGTCCTCATCACCCTTAGTAACTGCCCTCAACATCCTTAGCAACCGTCCTCATCGCCCTTAGCAACTGTCCACAACGCCCTCAGTAACGCTCCTCATCGCCCATAGCAACCGTCCTCATCGCCTTTAGTAACACTCCTCATCGCACTTAGCAACCGTACTCATTACCTAAGCAACCGTCCTCATCACCCTTAGCAACCGTCCTCATTGCCCTTAGCAACTGTCCTCATCACCCTTAGCAACCATCCTCATCACCCTTAGCAACCGTCCTCATCACCCTTAGCAACCGTCCTCATCGCCCATAGCAACTGGCCTCTTTGACCTTAGTAACCACTCTCAACACCCTTAGCAACCGTCCTCATCACCCTTAGTAACTGTCCTCTTCGCCCTTAGTAATGCTCCTCATCGCACTTAACAACTGTACTCATCACCCTTAGCAACCGTCCTCATTGCCCTTAGCAACCGTCCTCATCACCCTTAGCAACCGTCCTCATCGCCCATAGCAACTGGCCTCTGTGACCTTAGTAACCACTCTCAACACCCTTAGCAACCACCCTCAACAACCTTAGCAACCGTCCTCATCACCCTTAGCAACCGTCCTCATCACCCTTAGTAACTGTCCTCTTCGCCCTTAGTAATGCTCCTCATCACGCTTAACAACTGTGCTCATCACCCTTAGCAACTGCCCTCATCGCTCATAGTAACTGTCCTCATCGCCCTTAGCAACCGTCCTCATTGCCCTTAGCAACTTTCCTCATCGCCCTTAGCAACCGTCCTCAACGCCCTTAGAAAGGCTCCTCATTGCACTTAGCAACTTTCCTCATTGCCCTTAGCAACTGTCTCATTGCCCTTAGCAACTGTCCACAACGCCCTTAGTAACGCTACTCATCGCCCGTAGCAACCGTCCTCATCACTCTTAGTAATGCTCCTCATCGCCCTTAGGAACAGTCCTCATCACCCTTAGTAACGCACCTCATCACCCTTAGCAACTGTACTCATCGCCCTTAGCAACCATCCTCATCGCACTTAGGAACCACCCTCAACACCCTTAGCAACCGTGCTCTTCACCCTTAGCAACCATCCTCATCGGCCTAAGCAAACGTCCTCATCACCCTCAGCAACTGTCCTCATCAGCCTTAGCAACTGTCCTCATCATCCTTAGCAACCATCCTCATCACCCTTAGCAACCGTCCTCATTGCCCTTAGTAACCGCCCTCAACGTCCTTAGCTACTGTCCACAACGCCCTTAGTAACGCTACTCATCGCCCATAGCAACCGTCCTCCTCACCCTTAGCAACAGTCCTCATCGCCCTAAGCAACCGTCCTCATCGCCCTAAGTAACCACCCTCATCACCCTTAGCAACCGTCCTCATCACACTTAGCAACTGTCCACAACACCCTTAGTAACGCTACTCATCACCCATAGCAACCGTCCTCATCACCCTTAGCAACCGTTCTCATCGCGCTTACTAATGCTCCTCATCGCCCTTCGGAACCGTACTCATCGCCCTTAGTAACGCTCCTCATCGCCCTTCGGAACCGTACTCATCGCCCTTAGTAACGCTCCTCATCGCCCTTAGTAACCACCCTCAACACCCTTAGCAACCGTCCTCAACACCCTTAGCAACCGTCCTCATTGGCCTAAACAACCGTCCTCATCACACTTAGCAACTGTCCTCATCACACTTAGCAACTGTCCTCATCACCCTTAGCAACCGTCCTCATCACCCTTAGCAACTGTCCTCATCACCCTTAGCAACCGTCCTCATTGCCCTTAGTAACCGCCCTCAACATCCTTAGCAACTGTCCACAACGCCCTTAGTAACGCTCGTCATCACCCTTAGAAACCGTTCTCATCGCCCATAGCAACCGTCCTCATTGCCCTTAGCAACCGTCCTCATTGCCCTTAGCAACCGTCCTTATCACCCTTAGCAACCGTCCTCATCGCCCATAGCAACTGGCCTCTTTGACCTTAGTAACCACTCTCAACACCCTTAGCAACCACACTCAACAACCTTAGCAACCGTCCTCATCACCCTTAGTAACTGTCCTCATCGCCCTTAGTAATGCTCCTGATTGCACTTAGCAACCGTCCTCATCGTTCTTAGCAACAGTACTCATTGCCCTTAGTAACCATCCTCATCGCACTTAGCAACCATCCTCATCGCCATTAGTAATGCTCCTCATCACGCTTAGCAACCGTACTCATCGCCTTTAGCAACTATCCTCATCGCCATTAGTAATGCTCCTCATCACCCTTAGCAACCATCTTCATCGGCATAAGCAACCATCCTCAACACTCTTAGCAACTGTCCTCATTGCCCTTCCCAACCGTCCTCATCACCCTTAGCAACCGTCCTCATCGCCCTTATTAATACACCTCATCGCCCTTAGCAACCGTCCTCATCTCCGTTCGCAACCGCCCTCATCTCCCTTCGTAATGCTCCTCATCACCCTTAGCAACTGTCCTCATTACCCTTATAACTGCCCTCAACATCCTTAGCAACCGTCCACATCGCCCTTAGCAACCATCCTCATCGCACTTAGTAACCGTCCTCATCACTCTTCGTAACCATCCTCATCGCCCTTAGCAACCGTACTCATTACCTAAGCAACCGTCCTCATCGCCCTTAGCAACCGTCCTCATCGCACTTAGCAACTGTCCACAACACCCTTAGTAACGCTACTCATCGCCCATAGCAACCGCCCTCATCACCCTTAGCAACCGTTCTCATCGCCCTTACTAATGTTCCTCATCGCCCTTAGGAACGCTCCTCATCGCCCTTAGTAACCACCCTCAACACCCTTAGCAACCGTCCTCTTCACCCTTAGCAACCGTCCTCATCACCCTTAGCAACCGTCCTCATCACCCTTAGCAACTGTCCTCATCACCCTTAGCAACTGTCCTCATCACCCTTAGCAACCGTCCTCATCACCCTTAGCAACCGTCCTCATCACCCTTCGTAACGCTCCTCATCGCCCTAAGTAACCGCCCTCAACATCCTTAGCAACTGTACTCATCACTCTTAGCAACTGTCCAAAACGCCCTTAGTAACGCTCCTTATCGCCCATAGCAACCGTCCTCATCACCCTTAGCAACCGTCCTCATCGCCCTTAATAATGCTCCTGATTGCACTTAGCAACCTTCCTCATCGCCCTTACTAATGTTCCTCATCGCCCTTAGCAACCGTCCTCATCGCCTTTAGTAACGCTCCTCTTCACACTTAGCAACCGTACTCATCACCCTTAGCAACTGGCGTGATCGCCCTTAGTAACTGCCCTCATCACAATTAGCAATTGATCACTTCGGCCTTAGCAACTGTCCTCATCGCCCTTAGCAACCGTCCTCATTGCCCTTATCAACTGTCCTAATCGCTCTTAGCAACCGTCCACATTGCCGTTAGCAACCGCCCTCATCGCCCTGAGCAACCGTCCTCATCGTTCTTAGCAACCGCCCTCATTGCCCTGAGCAACCGTCCTCATCATTCTTAGCAACCGCCCTCATCGCCCTAAGCAACCGTCCTCATCGTTCTTAGCAACAGTACTCATTGCCCTTAGTAACCATCCTCATCGCACTTAGCAACCATCCTCATCGCCATTAGTAATGCTCCTCATCACACTTAGCAACCGTCTTCATCGGCATAAGCAACCATCCTCAACACTCTTAGCAACTGTCCTCATTACCCTTAGCAACCGTCCTCATCGCCCTTAGCAACCGTCCTCATCTCCCTTCGCAACCGCCCTCATCTCCCTTCGTAATGCTCCTCATCACCATTAGCAACCGTCCTCATTACACTTATAACCGCCCTCAACATCCTTAGCAACCCTCCACATCGCCCTTAGCAACCATCCTCATCGCACTTAGTAACACTCCTCATCTCCCTTAGCAAACATCCTCATCGCCCTTAGCAACCGTCTTCATCGCCCTTAGCAACCGTCCTCATCGCCCTTAGCAACCGTCCTCATCGCCTTTAGCAACCGTCCTCATCGCCCTTAGCAACCGTCCTCATTGCCTTTAGCGACCGTTTTCATCGCTCTTAACAACCGCCCTCATCGCCTTTAGCAACCGTCCTCATCGCCCTTAGCAACCGTCCTCATTGCCCTTAGCGACCGTTTTCATCGCTCTTAACAACCGCCCTCATCGCCCTTAGCAACCGTACTCATCGTTCTTAGTAAACATCCTCATCGCACTTAGCAACCGGCCTCTTCGCCCTTAGCGACCGTCCTCATCGCTCTTAGCAACCGTACTCATTGCCCTTAGTAACCATATTCATTGCACTTAGTAACCGGCCTCTTCGGCTTTAGCAACCGTCCTCATCGCACTTAGCAACCATTTTCATTGCACTTAGTAACACTCCTCATTTCCCTTAGCAACCATCCTCATCGCCCTTAGCAACTGTCCTCATCGCCTTTAGTAACCGTCCTCATCGCCCTTAGCAATCGTACTCATTGCCCTTATTAACGCTCCTCATCGCCCGTAGCAACCGTTCTCATCGCACTTAGCAACCGTACTCATTGCCCTTAGTAACCATATTCATTGCACTTCGTAACCGGCCTCTTCGCCCTTCGTAACCGTTTTCATCGCTCTTAGCAACTGTCCTCATTGCCCTTAGTAACAGTCCTCATAGCCCTTAGCAACCGTACTCATTAACCTTAGCAACCGTCCTCATTGCCCTTAGCAACTGTCCTCATTGCCCTTAGCAATTGTCCACATCGCCCTTAGTAATGCTCCTCATCGCCCGTAGCAACCAGCCTAATTGCCAATGCAACCTTCCTCATCGCCCTTAGTAATGCTCCTCATCGCACTTAGCAACCGTCCGCATCGCCCTTAGCAACCGGCCTCATCACCCTTAGCAACCGGCATCATCACCCTTAGCAACCGGCCTCATCACCCTTAGTAACGCTCCTCATCACCCTTAGCAACTATCCTCATCGCCCTTAGCAACCAGCCTCATCACCCTTAGTAACCGTCCTCATCTCCCTTAGTAACGCTCCTCATCGCCCTTATCAACTGTCCTCATCGCTCTTAGTAACCATCCTCATCGCACTTAGCAACCGTACTCATCGCCCTTAGCAACCGTGCTCATCGCACTTAGCAAACGTGCTCATTGCACTTAGTAACCATCCTCATCGCACTTAGCAACCGGCCACTTCGGCCTTAGCAACCGTCCTCATCGCTCTTAGCAACTGTCCTCATCGCTCTTATTAACCGCCCTCATCGCCCTTAGCAACCGTCCTCATCGGACTAAGCGAACGTCCTCATCACCCTTAGTAACTGCCCTCAACATCCTTAGCAACCGTCCTCATCGCCCTTAGCAACTGTCCACAACGCCCTCAGTAACGCTCCTCATCGCCCATAGCAACCGTCCTCATCGCCTTTAGTAACGCTCCTCATCGCACTTAGCAACCATACTCATTACCTAAGCAACCGTCCTCATCACCCTTAGCAACCGTCCTCATTGCCCTTAGCAACTGTCCTCATCACCCTTAGCAACCATCCTCATCACCCTTAGCAACCGTCCTCATCACCCTTAGCAACCGTCCTCATCGCCCATAGCAACTGGCCTCTTTGACCTTAGTAACCACTCTCAACACCCTTAGCAACCACACTCAACACCCTTAGCAACCGTCCTCATCACCCTTAGTAACTGTCCTCTTCGCCCTTAGTAATGCTCCTCATCGCACTTAACAACTGTACTCATCACCCTTAGCAACCGTCCTCATTGCCCTTAGCAACCGTCCTCATCACCCTTAGCAACCGTCCTCATCGTCCATAGCAACTGGCCTCTGTGACCTTAGTAACCACTCTCAACACCCTTAGCAACCACCCTCAACAACCTTAGCAACCGTCCTCATCACCCTTAGCAACCGTCCTCATCACCCTTAGTAACTGTCCTCTTCGCCCTTAGTAATGCTCCTCATCACGCTTAACAACTGTGCTCATCACCCTTAGCAACTGCCCTCATCGCTCATAGTAACTGTCCTCATCGCCCTTAGCAACCGTCCTCATTGCCCTTAGCAACTTTCCTCATCGCCCTTAGCAACCGTCCTCAACGCCCTTAGAAAGGCTCCTCATTGCACTTAGCAACTTTCCTCATTGCCCTTAGCAACTGTCTCATTGCCCTTAGCAACTGTCCACAACGCCCTTAGTAACGCTACTCATCGCCCGTAGCAACCGTCCTCATCACTCTTAGTAATGCTCCTCATCGCCCTTAGGAACAGTCCTCATCACCCTTAGTAACGCACCTCATCACCCTTAGCAACTGTACTCATCGCCCTTAGCAACCATCCTCATCGCACTTAGGAACCACCCTCAACACCCTTAGCAACCGTGCTCTTCACCCTTAGCAACCATCCTCATCGGCCTAAGCAAACGTCCTCATCACCCTCAGCAACTGTCCTCATCAGCCTTAGCAACTGTCCTCATCATCCTTAGCAACCATCCTCATCACCCTTAGCAACCGTCCTCATTGCCCTTAGTAACCGCCCTCAACGTCCTTAGCTACTGTCCACAACGCCCTTAGTAACGCTACTCATCGCCCATAGCAACCGTCCTCCTCACCCTTAGCAACAGTCCTCATCGCCCTAAGCAACCGTCCTCATCGCCCTAAGTAACCACCCTCATCACCCTTAGCAACCGTCCTCATCACACTTAGCAACTGTCCACAACACCCTTAGTAACGCTACTCATCACCCATAGCAACCGTCCTCATCACCCTTAGCAAGCGTTCTCATCGCGCTTACTAATGCTCCTCATCGCCCTTCGGAACCGTACTCATCGCCCTTAGTAACCACCCTCAACACCCTTAGCAACCGTCCTCAACACCCTTAGCAACCGTCCTCATTGGCCTAAACAACCGTCCTCATCACACTTAGCAACTGTCCTCATCACACTTAGCAACTGTCCTCATCACCCTTAGCAACCGTCCTCATCACCCTCAGCAACTGTCCTCATCACCCTTAGCAACTGTCCTCATCACCCTTAGCAACCGTCCTCATTGCCCTTAGTAACCGCCCTCAACATCCTTAGCAACTGTCCACAACGCCCTTAGTAACGCTCGTCATCACCCTTAGAAACCGTTCTCATCGCCCATAGCAACCGTCCTCATTGCCCTTAGCAACCGCCCTCATTGCCCTTAGCAACCGTCCTTATCACCCTTAGCAACCGTCCTCATCACCCATAGCAACTGGCCTCTTTGACCTTAGTAACCACTCTCAACACCCTTAGCAACCGTCCTCATCACCCTTAGTAACTGTCCTCATCGCCCTTAGTAATGCTCCTGATTGCACTTAGCAACCGTCCTCATCGTTCTTAGCAACAGTACTCATTGCCCTTAGTAACCATCCTCATCGCACTTAGCAACCATCCTCATCGCCATTAGTAATGCTCCTCATCACGCTTAGCAACCGTACTCATCGCCTTTAGCAACTATCCTCATCGCCATTAGTAATGCTCCTCATCACCCTTAGCAACTATCTTCATCGGCATAAGCAACCATCCTCAACACTCTTAGCAACTGTCCTCATTGCCCTTCCCAACCGTCCTCATCACCCTTAGCAACCGTCCTCATCGCCCTTATTAATACACCTCATCGCCCTTAGCAACCGTACTCATCTCCGTTCGCAACCGCCCTCATCTCCCTTCGTAATGCTCCTCATCACCCTTAGCAACTGTCCTCATTACCCTTATAACTGCCCTCAACATCCTTAGCAACCGTCCACATCGCCCTTAGCAACCATCCTCATCGCACTTAGTAACCGTCCTCATCACTCTTCGTAACCATCCTCATCGCCCTTAGCAACCGTACTCATTACCTAAGCAACCGTCCTCATCGCCCTTAGCAACCGTCCTCATCGCACTTAGCAACTGTCCACAACACCCTTAGTAACGCTACTCATCGCCCATAGCAACCGCCCTCATCACCCTTAGCAACCGTTCTCATCGCCCTTACTAATGTTCCTCATCGCCCTTAGGAACGCTCCTCATCGCCCTTAGTAACCACCCTCAACACCCTTAGCAACCGTCCTCTTCACCCTTAGCAACCGTCCTCATCACCCTTAGCAACCGTCCTCATCACCCTTAGCAACTGTCCTCATCACCCTTAGCAACCGTCCTCATCACCCTTAGCAACTGTCCTCACCACCCTTAGCAACTGTACTCATCGCCCTTAGCAACCGTCCTCATCACCCTTCGTAACGCTCCTCATCGCCCTAAGTAACCGCCCTCAACATCCTTAGCAACTGTACTCATCACTCTTAGCAACTGTCCAAAACGCCCTTAGTAACGCTCCTTATCGCCCATAGCAACCGTCCTCATCACCCTTAGCAACCGTCCTCATCGCCCTTAGTAATGCTCCTGATTGCACTTAGCAACCTTCCTCATCGCCCTTACTAATGTTCCTCATCGCCCTTAGCAACCGTCCTCATCGCCTTTAGTAACGCTCCTCTTCACACTTAGCAACCGTACTCATCACCCTTAGCAACTGGCGTGATCGCCCTTAGTAACTGCCCTCATCACAATTAGCAATTGATCACTTCGGCCTTAGCAACTGTCCTCATCGCCCTTAGCAACCGTCCTCATTGCCCTTATCAACTGTCCTAATCGCTCTTAGCAACCGTCCACATTGCCGTTAGCAACCGCCCTCATCGCCCTGAGCAACCGTCCTCATCGTTCTTAGCAACCGCCCTCATTGCCCTGAGCAACCGTCCTCATCGTTCTTAGCAACCGCCCTCATCGCCCTAAGCAACCGTCCTCATCGTTCTTAGCAACAGTACTCATTGCCCTTAGTAACCATCCTCATCGCACTTAGCAACCATCCTCATCGCCATTAGTAATGCTCCTCATCACACTTAGCAACCATCTTCATCGGCATAAGCAACCATCCTCAACACTCTTAGCAACTGTCCTCATTACCCTTAGCAACCGTCCTCATCGCCCTTAGCAACCGTCCTCATCTCCCTTCGCAACCGCCCTCATCTCCCTTCGTAATGCTCCTCGTCACCATTAGCAACCGTCCTCATTACACTTATAACCGCCCTCAACATCCTTAGCAACCCTCCACATCGCCCTTAGCAACTATCCTCATCGCACTTAGTAACACTCCTCATCTCCCTTAGCAAACATCCTCATCGCCCTTAGAAACCGTCTTCATCGCCCTTAGCAACCGTCCTCATCGCCCTTAGCAACCGTCCTCATCGCCTTTAGCAACCGTCCTCATCGCCCTTAGCAACCGTCCTCATTGCCTTTAGCGACCGTTTTCATCGCTCTTAACAACCGCCCTCATCGCCTTTAGCAACCGTCCTCATCGCCCTTAGCAACCATCCTCATTGCCCTTAGCGACCGTTTTCATCGCTCTTAACAACCGCCCTCATCGCCCTTAGCAACCGTACTCATCGTTCTTAGTAAACATCCTCATCGCACTTAGCAACCGGCCTCTTCGCCCTTAGTGACCGTCCTCATCGCTCTTAGCAACCGTACTCATTGCCCTTAGTAACCATATTCATTGCACTTAGTAACCGGCCTCTTCGGCTTTAGCAACCGTCCTCATCGCACTTAGCAACCATTTTCATTGCACTTAGTAACACTCCTCATTTCCCTTAGCAACCATCCTCATCGCCCTTAGCAACTGTCCTCATCGCCTTTAGTAACCGTCCTCATCGCCCTTAGCAATCGTACTCATTGCCCTTATTAACGCTCCTCATCGCCCGTAGCAACCGTTCTCATCGCACTTAGCAACCGTACTCATTGCCCTTAGTAACCATATTCATTGCACTTCGTAACCGGCCTCTTCGCCCTTCGTAACCGTTTTCATCGCTCTTAGCAACTGTCCTCATTGCCCTTAGTAACAGTCCTCATAGCCCTTAGCAACCGTACTCATTAACCTTAGCAACCGTCCTCATTGCCCTTAGCAACTGTCCTCATTGCCCTTAGCAATTGTCCACATCGCCCTTAGTAATGCTCCTCATCGCCCGTAGCAACCAGCCTAATTGCCCATAGCAACCTTCCTCATCGCCCTTAGTAATGCTCCTCATCGCACTTAGCAACCGTCCTCATCGCCCTTAGCAACCGGCCTCATCACCCTTAGCAACCGGCATCATCACCCTTAGCAACCGGCCTCATCACCCTTAGTAACGCTCCTCATCACCCTTAGCAACTATCCTCATCGCCCTTAGCAACCAGCCTCATCACCCTTAGTAACCGTCCTCATCTCCCTTAGTAACGCTCCTCATCGCCCTTATCAACTGTCCTCATCGCTCTTAGTAACCATCCTCATCGCACTTAGCAACCGTACTCATCGCCCTTAGCAACCGTGCTCATCGCACTTAGCAAACGTGCTCATTGCACTTAGTAACCATCCTCATCGCACTTAGCAACCGGCCACTTCGGCCTTAGCAACCGTCCTCATCGCTCTTAGCAACTGTCCTCATCGCTCTTATTAACCGCCCTCATCGCCCTTAGCAACCGTCCTCATCGGACTAAGCGAACGTCCTCATCACCCTTAGTAACTGCCCTCAACATCCTTAGCAACCGTCCTCATCGCCCTTAGCAACTGTCCACAACGCCCTCAGTAACGCTCCTCATCGCCCATAGCAACCGTCCTCATCGCCTTTAGTAACGCTCCTCATCGCACTTAGCAACCGTACTCATTACCTAAGCAACCGTCCTCATCGCCCTTCTTAACCTCAATCATCGCCCTTAGCAACCGTCCTCATCACCCTCAGCAACTGTCCTCATCACCCTTAGCAACCGTCCTCATCGCCCTTACTAATGCTCCTCATCGCCCTTAGCAACCGTCCTCATCTCCTTTAGTAACGCTCCGCTTCGCACTTAGCAACCGTACTCATTGCCCTTAGCAACCTTCCTCATCGCACTTAGTAACCACCCTCAACACCCTTAGCAGCCGTCCTCCTCACCCTTAGCAACCGTCCTCATTGCCCTTATAACCGCCCTCAACATCCTTAGCAACCGTCCTCATCGCCCTTAGAAATGATCCTCATTGCCCTTAGCAACTGTCCACATCGCCGTTAGCAACCGCCCTCATCGCCGTTAGCAACCGTCCTCATCGCACTTAGCAACCGGCCTCTTTGCCCTTCGTGACCGTCGTCATCGCTCTTAGCAACCGTCCTCATCGCTCTTAGTAACCATCTTCAACACCCTTAGCAACAGCCCTCATCACCCTTAGCAACCACCCTCATCGCCCTTAGCAACCATACTCATCGCCCTTAGTAATGATCCTCATCGCCCGTAGTAACCCTCCTCATCCCATCCGATTATGGTAACGATAGCATAGTGGTTATGTTACTGGGCTCGTAATCCAGTAGGCCTGGACCAATGAGTTCAAATCTCGCCATGACAACTGGGGGAAATTAAATTGATTTAATTAAATAAATCTGCAAGAGAAAGTTAGTATCAGTAATGGTGACCGTGAAACTACCAGATTGTCGTAAGAAACCCAACTGGTTCACTAATGTCCTTTAGGGAAGGAAATCTGCCGCCCTTACCCGGTCTGGGCCTGTATGTGATTCTAGACCCACAGCAATGTGGTTGACTCTTAACTGCCCCTCTGAAATGGCCACTCAGTTGTATTCAAGAAGGCGGCTCACTACCACCTTCTCGAGGGCGATTACGGAAGGGCGATAAATGCTGGCTGCGAATGAATAAAGAAAAAAATCTCACCCTTTGCATGTTGTGGCCTAGAAATTCGATATGGGTAAAAACCTGCCATTAGCCCAACGCTAGACATACCGTGCAACGCCATCCTGGTGGCGTTTGTCCCGGCAGGACCAACGCTGTGTGGCCGTATCATCATTGCAGCAAGAGCAGCCTTCTCTTAAAGCAAGGCTGTCATTGCAGAAAGCATCGTCGGTCTCTTTAAGGGGAACTGCCTTCTAAAATAACAATTTTTTTTTTAAATAGTCAGTTTTCAGCCCTTACAGCTCAACTGCCTTCTGCTGAAAAAAATGAACATTAAAAAGAATTCCCAAATGGCAGTCTTCAGCTCTTAAGGCTGAATTGCCTTCCGCACCTCGAATAAATGGAAAAAGTGCCTCAGCACTAACACAAGTGGCTCAGCAAGCTAGGGTTGGGATACCCAGGGTCTCGCACGCAGCACTCCAGCTTTGTGCAGGGGGCCAACACTACAAGAGTGATCCTCTTCCCACAGGGGCCAGGAGGCCCTCCAGAAAGAAGGGTGTGGGACCAGATCACCGAGTCCGTCACTACCAGCAGTGTCGCCACCAGCCCCCCCACCCCCACCCCCATCACCTGGCTCCAGCGCCCAAAGAAGCTTCAGGACCTCAGACCAGTGCTCAAGGTCAGTGAATGCATCTTCAAAAGCCGTCACCTACCAACTGCACCACTAGCCTCACACACTGCTCAATGCATGACCCCCCACTCCCAATCACTCACCTACCAACAATCTGTACCAAACACAAGGCATGCCTCCCATTCCTAGCTTCACCTCACCCCCTTGGAGGAGATGGTACAGGCCATTCTTGGCAGCTGCATGGCTGAGCCCTTGGCCAGCGGCGGGGCTGAAAGGATACAAGAAGCTGGTATCCTCATACGTTATCCTCCTTCTCGCGTACACCTCTTGCTTCCCCACCACCACAACTCCACCCTCGTACCTTCCTCATTTCACACACCCAAGAAATGCAGCCTGCCCAGTCAGTGCTTGACCAAGAAGAGGGAGAGGAGAGTAAAGAAGAAGAAACACCGTCACTCGATTTCACACTCCCAGCCACCAGCTCCTCATGGTCGACCAGCAAGGCCATTTGCAGCGTCCCCCACTGAAAGTCAGCAGCCTTCCACAAGCCTCGCTGCATCCACTGGGGTAGCGCTGCGTGACATCAGTAGGATAGGCAAAGGCACACACAAGACAGTCTCTAAGAGAATGCATAAGGGTGATGAGTTGATTTCTTGATGTCATAGTGGATGGATAGATGTATAAAGTTGGATTGGTGGCTTTTAGTTTAGCATTGTGGCCAAGAGGACGCTGTGATGGTCAGTACAGGAGGGAAGGTAAGGTTTGGGACAAATTTTGAAAGGGGAATTGGGGCTGTGGTCACTGTCTCGCTCTCGCTCTCTCTCTCTGTCGCTCACACACTCTCTCACTCACTCTCTCACATACACTCACCCTCACTCTCACTCTCACTCTGTCTCTCTCTCTCTCTCTCTCTGTCTCTCTCTCTGCCGTTTTCTGTCTCTCTCTCTGTCTCTCTCTTTCTCTATCTTTCTCTCTGTCGTTCTCTGTCTCTTTCTCTCTGTCTCTTTCTCTCTGTCTGTCTCTGTCTCTCTCTCTCTGTCATTCTCTGTCTCTCTCTCTCTCTCTGTCATTCTCTGTCTCTCTCTCTTTGTCTGTCGTTCTCTGTCTCTCTCTCTTTGTCTCTTTCTCTCTGTCTCTCTCTCTTTATCTCTTTCTCTCTGTCTCTCTCTCTGTCCCTCTCTCTCTGTCTCTCTCTCTCTGTCTCTCTCTCTTTATCTCTTTCTCTCTGTCCTCTCTCTCTGTCCCTCTCTCTCTGTCCCTCTCTCTCTGTCTCTCTCTCTGCCTCACTCGCTCTGTCTCTCTCTCACTCTCTGTCTCTCTCTCTCTCTCTGACTCTCTCTGTCTCTCTCCACTCCTCCCTGTCTCTCTCTCTCTCTATATATATATATAGATATATATATATATATCTGTCTCGCTCTCTCTCTCTCTCTCGCTCTGTCTCTATACATCTGTCTCTCTCTCTCTTTCTCACTGTCTCTCTCTTTCTCTCTGTCTGTCTATCTCTGTCTCTCTCTCTCTCTCTCTGTCACTCTCTTTGTCTCTCTGTCCCTCTGTCTCTCTCTCTCTCCATCTCTTTCTCTTGCTCGCTCTCTCTCTCGCTCTCTCTCTCGCTCTCTCTCTCTGTCTTGCTCTCTCTCTCTGTCTTGCTCGCTCTCTCTCTCTCGCTCTCTCTCTCTCTCTGTCTCTCTCTCTCTCGCTCGCTCTCTCTCTCTCTGTCTCTCTCTCTGGCACTCTCTCTCTGTCTCGTGCTCTTTGATCAGAGTCACTCGGTCACTGTAGAGGAGAATTTTGGAGATAATTGTGATAGAGGGAGAGTCCAGACCGTTTCCGCGGGGAAAAAGCAGGGGGGAGTGGGACTAATTGGAGAGCTCTTTCAAAGAGCCGTCACAGGCACGTTGGGCCGAATGGCCTCCGTCTGTGCTGAATCATTCTGTATATTGCCACACCGCGTCAGAGATCCTGCTGTACAGGTCCTGCTACATTCCTGTGGTATTCACCCTCCAGCTTATTTCGCCGTCATTGACAAGAATTTAACTCTCAGCACTTTGCTTTTTATTCGTACATGGGATGTGGGGATCGGCTGCAAGGCCAGCATTTATTGCCCATCCCTAATTGCACTTGAGAAAGTGGTGGTGAGCCGCTTTCTGGAACCGCTGAGGTGAAGGTGCTCCCACAGTGCTGTTAGGCCCTCTGAGAATTTTACGCGTTTCAACGAGATCACCTCTCACTCTTCTAAACTTCAGAGACTATAGCCCCATTCATGGTGTGCATGTACCTCTTCTTAGGCAGTCCCTCGGAACCGAGGATGACTTGCTTCCACATTAAGAATGAGTTCTCAGGTGACTGATGAGTCCAATGCGGGACCTACAGTCTCTGTCACAGGTGGGGCAGACGGTGGTTGAAGGGGCGCGTGGGTGGGGTGCTTGGGTTGACGTGCGCGCCTTCCGCTGTTTGCGCTTGGCTTCCGCTTGCTCCCGGCGAAGAGACTCGAGGTATTCGGCGCCTTCCCGGATGCTTCTCCTCCACTTTGTACGGTCTTGGGCCAGGGATTCCCAAGTGTCGGTGGGGATGTTACACTTTTTCAAGGAGGCTTTGAGGGTGTCCTTGAAGCGTTTCCTCTGCCCACCTGGGGCTCTCTTGCTGTGTCGGAGCTCCGAGTAGATCACTTGTTTTGGGAGTCTCATATCGGGCATGGACCACTTTCCATACCTCGGGAGCCTACTGTTAACAAGGGCAGACGTCGATGACGAAGTCCAACACCGCCTTCAGTGTGCCAGTGCAGCCTTCGGTCGCCTGAGAAAGAGAGTGTTTGAAGACCAGGACCTCAAACCCGGCACCAAGCTCACAGTCTACAGAGCAGTCGTAATACCCGCCCTCCTGTATGCCTCAGAGACATGGACCATGTACAGCAGGCACTGGAAAGGTACCACCAACGCTGCCTCCGCAAGATCCTGCAAATCCATTGGCAGGATAGGCGCACCAACGTCGGTGTTCTTGCTAAGGCCAACATCCCCAGCATCGAAGCTTTGACCACGCTCGATCAGCTCCGATGGACGGGTCACATCGTCCGCAGAAACATAGATCCCTGAAGGCAGCAGGACAGGTAGATAAGGTGGTTAAAAAGGCATATGGGATACTTGCCTTCATTAGCCGAGGCATGGAATATAAGAGCAGGGAGGTTATGATGGAGCTGTACAAAACGCTAGTTAGGCCACAGCTGGAATACTGTGTGCAGTTCTGGTCGCCACACTATAGGAAGGATGTGATTGCATTGGAGAGGGTGCAGAGGAGATTCACCAGATGTTACCTGGGCTGGAGCGCTTCAGCTATGAAGAGAGACTGGACAGGCTGGGGTTGTTTTCCTTAGAGCAGAGAAGGCTGAGGGGGGACCTGATTGAGGTGTACAAAATTATGAGGGGCATAAATAGGTTAGATAGAAAGGAACTTTTCCCCTTAGTAGAGGGGTCAATAACCAGGGGGCATAGTTTCAAGGTAAGGGGCAGGAGGTTTAGAGAGGATTTGAGGAAAAACTTTTTCACCCAGAGGGTGGTTGGAATCTGGAACTCACTGCCTGAAAGGGTGGCAGAGGCAGGAACCCTCACAACATTCAAGAAGCATTTAGATGAGCACTTGAAACGCCATAGCATACAAGGCTACGGACCAAGTGCTGGAAAATGGGATTAGAATAGACAGGGCTTGATGGCCGGCACGGACAGGATGGGCCGAAGGGCCTCTTTCTGTGCTGTATAACTCTATGACTCTATGACTCTAATCTACTCAATCGCTCATCATAGGACAACCCTCTCATCCCCGGAATCAGTCTAGTGAACCTGTGTTGCAGCCCCTCCAAGGCAAGTATATTGTTCCTTGGATAAGGAGACCAAAACTGTGCCCAGTACTCCAGGTGTGGTCTCACCAGAGGCCCGTACAATTGCAGCAAGACTTCCTGACTCTTACACACCAACCCCCTTGCAATAAAGGCCAACATAACATGTTCCTTTCTGCTGTACCTGCATGCTAACGCTCTGTGATTCATGTAAAAGGACAGCCAATGTGCAAGTGGAGACCTGTGCTGAGCTGCAGCAGAGCCTGATCAGAGGAGCTAGGATTACCGCCAGGCGCCTGCTGGGTTTAACAGACTGCAGAGGTTGAGCAGGGTATTGTGGCAATGTCGCTGTTCGGGGTGTACTGACGGTGCGGCGTGAGGCTGAACACATGGGCGTGGAAGAGCACACTGATCGATCGAATCGAATCTCGGTCTGCTGGATGTAGGTGTGCTGTGTGAAAGGAGACTGGGGCAGGTCCCTGTGTGAAAAGCCTCACAATTCAGTGATCTGGCAAAGTCACGTGAGGGTGATGGCGGGTGTGGGAACATCACAAAATGTCAAACTGTGATAGCAATTGGGGCAAATCCCGTCAGATTGAGGCTTAGGCATCTGGTTGGGAGAGAGCTGAAGGAGGTTTACTCTGTATCAAACCCCGTGCTGTACCTGCCCTGGGAGTGTTTGATGGGGACAGTGTAGAGGGAGAATTACTCTGTATCAAACCCCGTGCTGTATCTGCCCTGGGAGTGTTTGATGGGGACAGTGTAGAGGGAGCTTTACTCTGTATCAAACCCCGTGCTGTACCTGCCCTGGGAGTGTTTGACGGGACAGTGTAGAGGGAGCTTTACTCTTTATCTAATCCCGTGCTGTACCTGCTCTGAGAGTGTTTGATGTTACAGTGTAGAGGGAGCTTTACTCTGTATCTAACCCCGTGCTGTACCTGCCCTGGGATTGTTTGATGGGACAGTGTAGAGGGAGCTTTACTCTGTATCTAACCAGTGCTGTACCTGCCCTGGGAGTGCTTGATGGGACAGTGTAGAGGGAGCTTTACTCTGTATCTAACCCGTGCTGTACCTGCCCTGGGATTGTTTGATGTGGACAGTGTAGAGGGAGCTTTACTCTGTATCTAACCCGTGCTGTACCTGCCCTGGGAGTGTTTGGTGGGACAGTGTAGAGGGAGCGTTACTCTGTATTTAAACTGTGCTGTACCTGCCCTGGGAGTGTTTGATGGGACAGTGTAGAGGGAGCTTTCCTCTGTATCTAACCCCATGCTGTACCTGCCCTGGGAGTGTTTGATGGGACAGTGTAGAGGGGGCTTTGCTCTGTATCTAACCCGTGCTGTACCTGCTCTGGGAGTGTTTGATGTTACAGTGTAGAGGGAGCTTTACTCTGTATCTAACCCGTGCTGTACCTGCCCTGGGAGTGTTTGGTGGGACAGTGTAGAGGGAGCTTTACTCTGTATTTAAACCGTGCTGTACCTGCCCTGGGAGTGTTTGATGGGGACAGTGTAGAGGGAGAGTTACTCTGTATCAAACCCCGTGCTGTATCTGCCCTGGGAGTGTTTGATGGGGACAGTGTAGAGGGAGCTTTACTCTTTATCTAATCCCGTGCTGTACCTGCTCTGGGAGTGTTTGATGTTACAGTGTAGAGGGAGCTTTACTCTGTATCTAACCCCGTGCTGTACCTGCCCTGGGAGTGTTTGATGGGACAGTGTAGAGAGAGCTTTACTCTGTATCTAACCCCGTGCTGTACCTGCCCTGGGAGTGTTTGATGTGGACAGTGTAGAGGGAGCTTTGCTCTGTATCTAACCCGTGCTGTACCTGCCCTGGGAGTGTTTGATGGGGACAGTGTAGAGGGAGCTTTACTCTGTATCTAACCCGTGCTGTAACTGCCCTGGGAGTGCTTGATGGGACAGTGTAGAGGGAGCTTTACTCTGTATCTTACCCGTGCTGTACCTGCCCTGGGATTGTTTGATGTGGACAGTGTAGAGGGAGCTTTACTCTGTATCTAACCCGTGCTGTACCTGCCCTGGGAGTGCTTGATGGGACAGTGGAGAGGGAGCTTTACTCTGTATCTAACCCATGCTGTACCTGCCCTGGGATTGTTTGACATGGACAGTGTAGAGGGAGCTTAACTCTGTATCTAACCCCGTGCTGTACATGCCCTGGGAGTGTTTGATGGGACAGTGTAGAAGGAGCTTTACTCTGTATCTAACACCGTGCTGTACCTGCCCTGGGAGTGTTTGATGGGACAGTGTAGAGGGAGCTTTACTCTGTATCTAACCCGTGCTGTACCTGCCCTGGGGGTGTTTGATGGGACAGTGTAGAGGGAGCTTTGCTCTGTATCTAACCCGTGCTGTACCTGCCCTGGGAGTGTTTGATGGGATAGTGTAGAGGGAGCTTTGCTCTGTATCTAACCCGTGCTGTACCTGCCCTGAGAGTGTTTGATGGGACAGTGTAGAGGGAGCTTTACTCTGTATCTAACCCGTGCTGTACCTGCCCTGGGAGTGTTTGGTGGGACAGTGTAGAGGGAGCTTTACTCTGTATTTAAACCGTGCTGTACCTGCCCTGGGAGTGTTTGATGGGACAGTGTAGAGGGAGCTTTCCTCTGTATCTAACCCCATGCTGTAGCTGCCCTGGGAGTGTTTGATGGGACAGTGTAGAGGGGGCTTTGCTCTGTATCTAACCCGTGCTGTACCTGCCCTAGGAGTGTTTGATGGGACAGTGTAGAGGGAGCTTTACTATGTATCTAACCCGAGCTGTACCTGCCCTGGGAGTGTTTGGTGGGACAGTGTAGAGGGAGCTTTACTATGTATCTAACCCGAGCTGTACCTGCCCTAGGAGTGTTTGATGGGACAGTGTAGAGGGAGCTTTACTATGTATCTAACCCGAGCTGTACCTGCCCTGGGAGTGTTTGATGTTACAGTGTAGAGGGAGCTTTACTCTGTATCTAACCCGAGCTGTACCTGCCCTGGGAGTGTTTGGTGGGACAGTGTAGAGGGAGCTTTACTCTGTATCTAACCCCGTGCTGTACCTGCCCTGGGAGTGTTTGATGGGACAGTGTAGAGGGAGCTTTACTCTGTATTTAAACCGTGCTGTACCTGCCCTGGGAGTGTTTGATGGGACAGTGTAGAGGGAGCTTTCCTCTGCATCTAACCCCATGCTGCAGCTGCCCTGGGAGTGTTTGATGGGGACAGTGTAGAGGGAGAGTTACTCTGTATCAAACCCCGTGCTGTATCTGCCCTGGGAGTGTTTGATGGGGACAGTGTAGAGGGAGCTTTACTCTTTATCTAATCCCGTGCTGTACCTGCTCTGGGAGTGTTTGATGTTACAGTGTAGAGGGAGCTTTACTCTGTATCTAACCCCGTGCTGTACCTGCCCTGGGATTGTTTGATGGGACAGTGTAGAGAGAGATTTACTCTGTAGCTAACCCGTGCTGTACCTGCCCTGGGAGTGTTTGATGGGGACAGTGTAGAGGGAGCTTTACTCTGTATCTAACCCGTGCTGTACCTGCCCTGGGAGTGCTTGATGGGACAGTGGAGAGGGAGCTTTACTCTGTATCTAACCCGTGCTGTACCTGCCCTGGGATTGTTTGATGTGGACAGTGTAGAGGGAGCTTAACTCTGTATCTAACCCCGTGCTGTACATGCCCTGGGAGTGTTTGATGGGTCAGTGTAGAAGGAGCTTTACTCTGTATCTAACACCGTGCTGTACCTGCCCTGGGAGTGTTTGATGGGACGGTGTAGAGGGAGCTTTACTCTGTATCTAACCCGTGCTGTACCTGCCCTGGGGGTGTTTGATGGGACAGTGTAGAGGGAGCTTTGCTCTGTATCTAACCCGTGCTGTACCTGCCCTGGGAGTGTTTGGTGGGACAGTGTAGAGGGAGCTTTACTCTGTATTTAAACCGTGCTGTACCTGCCCTGGGAGTGTTTGATGGGACAGTGTAGAGGGAGCTTTCCTCTGTATCTAACCCCGTGCTGTACCTGCCCTGGGAGTGTTTGATGGGACAGTGTAGAGGGGGCTTTGCTCTGTATCTAACCCGTGCTGTACATGCCCTGAGAGTGTTTGATGGGGACAGTGTAGAGGGAGCTTTACTTTGTATCTAACCCGTGCTGTACCTGCCCTGGGAGTGTTTGGTGGGACAGTGTAGAGGGAGCTTTACTCTGTATTTAAACCGTGCTGTACCTGCCCTGGGAGTGTTTGATGGGACAGTGTAGAGGGAGCTTTCCTCTGTATCTAACCCCATGCTGTACCTGCCCTGGGAGTGTTTGATGGGACAGTGTAGAGGGGGCTTTGCTCTGTATCTAACCCGTGCTGTACCTGCCCTGGGAGTGTTTGATCGGGACAGTGTAGAGGGAGCTTTACTCTGTATCTAAACCATGCTGTACCTGCCCAGGGAGTGTTTGATGGGACAGTGTAGAGGAAGCTTTACTCTTTATCTAATCCCGTGCTGTACCTGCCCTGGGAGTGTTTGATGTTACAGTGTAGAAGGAGCTTTACTCTGTATCTAACCCCGTGCTGTTCCTGCCCTGGGATTGTTTGATGGGACAGTGTAGAGGGAGCTTTACACTGTATCTAACCCGTGCTGTACCTGCCCTGGGAGTGTTTGATGGGACAGTGTAGAGAGAGCTTTACTCTGTAGCTAACCCGTGCTGTACCTGCCCTGGGAGTGTTTGATGGGGACAGTGTAGAGGGAGCTTTACTCTGTATCTAACCCGTGCTGTACCTGCCCTGGGAGTGCTTGATGGGACAGTGGAGAGGGAGCTTTACTCTGTATCTAACCCGTGCTGTACCTGCCCTGGGATTGTTTGATGTGGACAGTGTAGAGGGCGCTTAACTCTGTATCTAACCCCGTGCTGTACATGCCCTGGGAGTGTTTGATGGGTCAGTGTAGAAGGAGCTTTACTCTGTATCTAACACCGTGCTGTACCTGCCCTGGGAGTGTTTGATGGGACAGTGTAGAGGGAGCTTTACTCTGTATCTAACCCGTGCTGTACCTGCCCTGGGGGTGTTTGATGGGACAGTGTAGAGGGAGCTTTGCTCTGTATCTAACCCGTGCTGTACCTGCCCTGGGAGTGTTTGGTGGGATAGTGTAGAGGGAGCTTTACTCTATATTTAAACCGTGCTGTACCTGCCCTGGGAGTGTTTGATGGGACAGTGTAGAGGGAGCTTTCCTCTGTATCTAACCCCGTGCTGTACCTGCCCTGGGAGTGTTTGATGGGACAGTGTAGAGGGGGCTTTGCTCTGTATCTAACCCGTGCTGTACATGCCCTGAGAGTGTTTGATGGGGACAGTGTAGAGGGAGCTTTACTCTGTATCTAACCCGTGCTGTACCTGCCCTGGGAGTGTTTGATGGGTCAGTGTAGAAGGAGCTTTACTCTGTATCTAAACCATGCTGTACCTGCCCAGGGAGTGTTTGATGGGACAGTGTAGAGGAAGCTTTACTCTTTATCTAACCCGTGCTGTACCTGCCCTGGGAGTGTTTGGTGGGACAGTGTAGAGGGAGCTTTACTCTATATTTAAACCGTGCTGTACCTGCCCTGGGAGTGTTTGGTGGGACAGTGTAGAGGGAGCTTTACTCTGTATTTAAACCGTGCTATACCTGCCCTGGGAGTGTTTGATGGGACAGTGTAGAGGGAGCTTTCCTCTGTATCTAACCCCATGCTGTACCTGCCCTGGGAGTGTTTGATGGGACAGTGTAGAGGGGGCTTTGCTCTGTATCTAACCCGTGCTGTACCCGCCCTGGGAGTGTTTGATCGGGACAGTGTAGAGGGAGCTTTACTCTGTATCTAAACCATGCTGTACCTGCCCAGGGAGTGTTTGATGGGTCAGTGTAGAGGAAGCTTTACTCTTTATCTAATCCCGTGCTGTACCTGCCCTGGGAGTGTTTGATGTTACAGTGTAGAAGGAGCTTTACTCTGTATCTAACCCCGTGCTGTTCCTGCCCTGGGATTGTTTGATGGGACAGTGTAGAGGGAGCTTTACACTGTATCTAACCCGTGCTGTACCTGCCCTGGGAGTGTTTGATGGGACAGTGTAGAGAGAGCTTTACTCTGTATCTAACCCGTGCTGTACCTGCCCTGGGAGTGTTTGATGGCACCGTGTAGAGGGATCTTTACTCTGTATCTAACCCGTGCTGTACCTGCCCTGGGAGTGTTTGATGGGACAGTGTAGAAGGAGCTTTACTCTGTATCTAACCCGTGCTGTACCTGCCCTGGGAGTGTTTGATGGGGACAGCGTAGAGGGAGCTTTACTCTGTATCTAACCGCGTGCTGTACCTGCCCTGGGAGTGTTTGATGGGACAGTGGAGAGGGAGCTTAACTCTGTATCTAACCCGTGCTGTACCTGCCCTGGGATTGTTTGATGTGGACAGTGTAGAGGGAGCTTAACTCTGTATCTAACCCCGTGCTGTACATGCCCTGGGAGTGTTTGATGGGGACAGTGTAGAGGGAGCTTTACTCTGTATCTAACCCGTGCTGTACCTGTCCTGGGAGTATTTGATGGGACAGTGTAGAGGGAGCTTTACTCTGTATCTAACCCGTGCTTTACCTGCCCTGGGAGTGTTTGATGGGGACAGTGTAGAGGGAGCTTTACTCTGTATCTAACCCCGTGCTGTACCTGCCCTGGGAGTGTTTGATGGGACAGTGTAGAGGGAGCTTTACTCTGTATCTTACCCCGTGCTGTACCTGCCCTGGGAGTGTTTGATGGGACAGTTTAGAGGGAGCTTTACTCTGTATCTAATCCATGCTGTACCTGCCCTGGGAGTGTTTGATGGGACAGTGCAGAGGGAGCTTTACTCTGTATCTAACCCGTGCTGTACCTGCCCTGGGAGTGTTTGATGGGACAGTGTAGAGGGAGCTTTACTCTGTATCTAACCCGTGCTGTACCTGCCCTGGGAGTGTTTGATGGGATAGTGTAGAGGGAGCTTTACTCTGTATCTAACCCGTGCTGTACCTGCCCTGAGAGTGTTTGATGGGGACAGTGTAGAGGGAGCTTTACTCTGTATCGAACCCTTGCTGTACCTGCCCTGGGAGTGTTTGATGGGACAGTGTAGAGGGAGCTTTACTCTGTATCTAACCCGTGCTGTACCTGCCCTGGTAGTGTTTGATGGGACAGTGTAGAGGGAGCTTTACTCTGTATCTAACCCGTGCTGTACCTGCCCTGGGAGTGTTTGATGGGACAGTGTAGAGGGAGCTTTACTCTGTATCTAACCCGTGCTGTACCTGCCCTGGGAAAATACGTGATTGCTCTGGATCTGAAAATCTCTGGGGAAAGAGAGAGCTGTTCTGTTGGGATGGACTACACCTGAACCATGCTGGGTTCAGTGTTCTGGGGAATCGAATAACTGGGGAGGTAGATAGGGCTTTAAACTAAATAGGAGGCGAAGGGGGGGGAGGGTCCCGGTGGAAAAAAATCTAGAATGCTAAAGAGAAAAGACAAGGAAGCAATGCAGGAAAGTGATTCGGTTAAGGATAACCAGATTGTGTCAGGAAGGGACAGAGCGTACAAACAAAGGAGTGCACTAACAAATAGGGTCTGGGTAAGAAAAAATGGTAATAAGACAAATAGGGCCATAGTACAAAAAGATGTTAAGATGTCTAAAAATGTTAAAAAGACAAATCTAAAGGCACTGTATCTGAATGCACAAAGCATTCATAATAAGGTAGACGAATTAACAGCACAAATAGATGTAAACGGATACGATATAATTGCGATTACGGAGACATGGCTGCAGGGTGACCAAGGCTGGGAGCTGAATATTCAAGGATATTCGATATTTAGGAAGGACAGGCGAAAAAGAAAAGGAGGTGGGGTGGCCTTGTTAGTAAAGGATGAATTCAGAGCAATAGTGAGAAAGGATATTGGCTCAGAAAATCAAGATGTAAAATCAGTCTGGGTGGAGCTAAGAAGCACCAAGTGACAGAAAGCATTGAGGGGAGGTGTCTATAGGCCTCCAAACAGTAGTGGTAATGTAGGGGATGGCATCAAACAGGAAATTAGAGATGCATGTAACAAGGGTACTACAGTAATCATGGGTGACTTTAATCTACATATAGACTGGCCAAACCAAATTAACAATAATACTGTGGAGGATGAATTCCTGGAGTGTGTACGAGATGGTTTTTTAGAGCAGTACGTTGAGGAACCAACTAGGGAACAGGCTATCCTAGATTGGGTATTGTGTAACAAGAAGGGGTTAATTAATAATCTTGTTGTGCGGGGTGCTTTAGGGAAGAGTGACCATAACATGTTGGAATTCTTCATTAAGATGGAAAGTGAAGAAGTCCAATCCGAAACTAGGGTCCTAAATCTAAACAAAGGAAACTACGATGGTATCAGGAGGAGTTGGCTATGATAGATTGGGGAGCTTCATTAAAAGGCATGACGGTGGATAGGCAATGGCTAACATTTAAGGATCGAATGCATGAATTGCAACTGTTATACATTCCTTTCTGGCACAAAAACACAAAAGGAAAAGCGGCCCAACCATGGCTAACAAAAGAAATTAAGGATAGTATTAGATCCAAAGAGGAGTCATATAAAGTTGCCAGAAAAAGTAGCAAGCCTGAGGATTGGGAGCAGTTTAGAGTTCAGCAAAAAAGGACCAAGAGATTGATTAAGAGGGGAAAAATAAAGTATGAGAGTAAACTTGCAAGGAACATAAAAGCGGATTGTAAAAGCTTCTACAAGTATGTAAAAAGAAAAAGATTAGTGAAGACAAATGTAGGTCCCTTACAAACTGAAATGGGAGAATTTACAATGGGGAACAAGGAAATGGCAGAGCAATTAAACAAATACTGTGGTTCTGTCTTCACGGAAGAGGACACAAATAACATCGCAGAAATGCTGGGGAACCAAGGGTCTAGTGAGAAGGAGGAATTAAAGGAAATTAGTATTAGTAAAAAAATAGGGCTGGAGAAATTAATGGGACTGAAAGCTGATAAATCCCCAGGGCCTGATAATCTGCATCCCAGAGTACTAAAAGAGGTAGCCAAGGAAATAGTGGATGCATTGGTTGTCATCTTCCAAAATTCTTTAGATTATGGAACAGTTCCTGCAGATTGGAGGGTGGCAAATGTAACCCCACTATTTAAAAAAGGAGGGAGAGAGAAAACAGGGAACTACAGACCGGTTAGTCTAACATCAGTAGTAGGGAAAACGCTAGAGTCTATTATAAAGGATGTGATAACAGGACACTTAGAAAATATCAACAGGATTAGACAAAGTCAACATAGATTTATGAAAGGGAAATTGTGTTTGACAAACCTACTGGAGTTTTTTGAGGATGTAACTGGTAGAATAGATAAGGGAGAACCAGTGAATGTGGTGTATTTAGATTTTCAGAAGGCCTTTGATAAAGTCCCACATAAGAGGTTAGTATGCAAAATTAAAGCACATGGGATTGGGAGTAATATATTGGCATGGATTGAAAATTGGTTAACAGACAGGAAACAGAGAGTGGGAATAAATGGGTCTTTTTCGGGGTGGCAGGCGGTGACTAGTAGGGTACCGCAGGGATCAGTGCTTGGGCCCCAGCTATTCACAATATAGCTTGATTTGGATGAGGGAACCAAATGTAATATTTCCAAGTTTGCTGACGACACGAAACTAGGTTGGATTGTGAGTTCTAAGGAGGATGCAAAGAGGCTTCAAGGCGATTTAGACAAGTTAAGTGAGTGGGCAAATACATGGCAGATGCAGTATAACGTGAATAAATGTGAAGTTATCCACTTCGGTAGGAAAAACAGAAAGGTAGAGTATCATTTAAATGGTGATAGATTGGGAAATGTTGATGTACAAAGGGACCTGGGTGTCCTTGTACACCAGTCACTTAAAGCAAACATGGAGGTGCAGCAAGCAGTTAGGAAGGCAAATGGTAAGTTGGCCCTCATTGCAAGAGGATTTGAGTACGGGAGCAAGGATGTCTTACAACAGTTGTACAGGGCCTTGGTGAGACCACACCTGGAGTACTGTGTGCAGTTTTGGTCTCCTTACCTAAGAAAGGGTATACTTGCCATCGGGGCAGTGCAGCGAAGTTTCAACAGACTGATTCCTGGGATGGCAGGACTGTCGTATGAGGAGAGATTGGGTCGACTAGGCCTATATTCACTAGAGTTTAGAAGAATGCGAGGGGATCTCATTGAAACGTATAAAATTCTGACAGGGCTAGACAGATTGGCTGCAGGGAGGATGTTTCCCCTGGCTGGGGGGTCTAGAACGAGGGGTCACAGTCTCAGGATACGGGGTCGGACATTTAGGACTGAGATGAGGGGAAATTTCTTCACTCAGAGGGTGGTGAACCTGTAGAATTCTCTGCAACAGAAGGCTGTGGAGGCCAAGTCACTGAATATATTTAAGAAGGAGATAGATAGATTTCTAGACACAAAAGGCATCAAGGAGTATGGGGAGAGAGCGGGAATATGGTATTGAGATAGAGGATCAGCCATGATCATATTGAATGGCGGAGCAGGCTCGAAGGGCCGAATGGCCGACTCCTGCTCCTGTTTTTCTATGTTTCTATGTTTCTAATTGCAAAATCCAAAGCGAGATTTAAATGCAACAAATTAATGACAAATTGACAATGTGGAAAACTGCCCAGGTATGTCCTGAACCACAAAAGGCAGGACAAATTAAATCCGGCCAATTACCGCCCCATCAGTCTACTCTCAATCATCAGCAAAGTGATGGAAGGTGTCGTCGGCAGTGCTATCAAGCGACACTTACTCACCAATAACCTGCTCACCGATGCCCAGTTTGGGTTCCGCCAGGACCACTCAGCTCCCGACCTCATTACAGCCTTGCTCCAAACATGGACAAAGGAGCTGAATTCCAGAGGTGAGGTGAGAGTGACTGCTCTTGACATCAAGGCAGCATTTGACCGAGTTTGGCATCAAGGAGCCCGAGTAAAACTGAAGTGAATGGGAATCGGGGGAAAACGCTCCACTAGCTCGAGTCATACCTAGCACAAAGGAAGATGGTTGTGGTTGTTGGAGGCCAATCATCTCAGCCCCAGGACATCGCTGTAGGAGTTCCTCAGGGCAGTGTTCTAGACCCAACCATCTTCAGCTGCTTCATCAATGACCTTCCCTCCATCATAAGGTCAGAAGTGCGGGTGTTCACTGATGACTGCACAGTGTTCAGTGCCATTCACAACTCCTCAGATAATGAAGCAATCCATGCCCATATGCAACAAGACCTGGACAACGTTCAGGCTTGGGCTGATAAGTGGCAGGTAACATTCGCGCCACACAAGTGCCAGGCAATGACTATCTCCAACAAGTGAGAGTCGAACCACCACCCCTTGACATTCAACAGCATTACCATCATCGAATCCCGCACCACCAACATCCTGGGGGTCACCATTGACCAGAAACATAACTGGACCAGCCACATAAATACTGTGGCAACAAGAGCAGGTCAGAGGCTGGGTATTCTGCGGCGAGTGTCTTACCTCCTGACTGCCCAAAGCCTTCCCACCATCTACAAGGCACAAGTCAGGAGTGTGATGGAATACTCTCCACTTGCCTGGATGAGTGCAGCTCCAACAACACTCAGGATGTTCTTGGCAGGCTGTAACTAGTGGGGTGCCGCAAGGATCAGTGGTTGGGCCTTGGCTATTTACAATCTATATTAATGACTTAGATGAACGGACTGAATTTGTAATGTATCCAAGTTTGCTGATGATACAAAGCTAGGTCCGAAAGTAAGCAGTGAGGAGGACGCAAAGACTTTATATTTTAAATGGTGAGAAACTATAAAATGTTCAGTGAGATTCAGGTGTCCTCGTACAGGAAACACAGAGAGTTAGCATGCAGGTACAGCAAGCAATTAGGAAGGCAAATGGTATGTTGGTCTTTATTGCAAAGGGGTTGGAGTATAAGATTAAGGAAGTCTTGCTACAATTGTACAGGGCCTTGGTGAGACCACACCTGGAGTATTGTGCACAGTTTTGGTCTCCTTATCTGAGGAAGGATATACTTGCCTTGGAGGCGGTGCAACGATGGTTCACTAGATTGATTCCTGGGATGAGAGGGCTGTCCTATGATGAGAGATTGTGTAGAATGGGCCTATACTCTGGAGTTTAGAAGAATGAGAGGTGATCTCATTGAAACATATAAAATTCTGAGGGGGATTGACTGGGTAGATGCTGAGAGGTTGTTTCCCCTGGCTGGAGAGTCTAGAACTAGTGGGTCACAGTCTCAGGATAAGGGGTCGGCCATTTAGGACTGAGATGAGGAGGAATTTCTTCACTCAGAGGGTGGTGAATCTTTGGAATTCTCTACCCCAGAGGGCTGTGGATGCTCAGTCGTTGAGTATATTCAAGGCTGAGATCGATAGATTTTTGGACTCAAGGGGAATCAAGGGATATGGAGATAGGGCGGGAAAGTGGATTTGAGGTCAATGATCAGCCATGATCTTATTGAATGGCGGAGCAGGCTCGAGGGGCCGAATGGCCGACTCCTGCTCCTATTTCTTACGTTCTTATGTTCTTATTGGTCTGGAATTTGCGGTCAGCAGTGAAGCGAAGGCGTTCGTCGCTGGCCCCGCAGTACGCTCCGCACAAGGATCTCGCGATCCCTGTGTCGAGAACCTTGGGTACTGCAGGCCTCCCTCCCCTGATTAAAGGGGAGGGGCCTAGAGCTGCGCGCACCGGGGCCCTGCTGGACCACTGGGGAGCGGGGTGCCGGTAAAAGAGCCCGGCACTCGAGAGGAGCGCCGGGCTGGCGGATCAAGGCCGGCACCTCGCGGGAGGTGGCGAGAGGGGGCAGGTGCTGGCAGGCGGCCCAAAGAAAAATGGCCGCCCGGCACCCGCCCTTTAATTTGCGCCGCCCCGGCTGCAAACACGGCACCCCGACCCTGTCGGACAGGCGCGTCCAGCGGTAGGTATGCGGACGTGAGGCAAGTTTGCGGCCGGGGCGCGAGCGGGGCGCTGCGCAAGGCGATGACATCATCTCCGGAGACGCTGCGCAGCGGGGCGCTACCGGCTACCGCCGCCGCTAACCTCCCGCTGAATTGCACGGCAGTCGTTAACGGCGCGCTCGGGGCGCGAACGGGAGGCGCAAAGCAGCCGAACTTTTCCCCCCTAACATTTTTTAAATGGTTAGCGAGAGCAAAAGAAAGATTGTGACCCTCACATGGGGAAAAGGCAAACCCGAAATAGTGATGGGCAAACTTTAAAAAAAAGTTTTTAAAAGTTCTTTGAAAGTGTTTCTTAAAACTTTAAATTATTTATTAAAATGGGCATGAGCGGGAGGAGAAGAGGTTTGTGTCACTGATCTGTGGGAGGAACTGCAAAATTCAACGCAAAAATGAAATTGTTCCCCGGCATTTTCATCATTTGTGCTCTAGTTACTGAAGGTGAGATGTTTTATTAAATCTGTCACTTGTTATTCTCTTTCAAACTGATTATTTGAATAGAACTGTTGGCTAATATATATATGCAAACAGTATTGCATTCCCATATGGGGTGTGTACAGTATGTCAATGAATTACAGGTGATTATTTTTAAACTGTTTCTTTGGATGTGGGCGTCCCAGGCAAAGCCGGCATTTATTGCCCATCCCTAGTTGCCCCTTGAGAAGGTGGTGGTGGTGAGCCGCCTTCTTGAACCGCTGCAGTCCGTGTGGTGAAGGGGTCGAAGCATTCACCAGTTTCAATGATTTGGGTGATTCCGCAGATTGCTGGCTCGGGGGGCAGGGGGGCGCGCAGCACAGCCTGTGTCGGAGCTGTCCAAGACTGAGCAGCTGCCTGTTTGCTGTGCTCCCGACCGCCAGTCCATGCCCATTATGTTCTTCCCACTTGTCTCAAAGCAGGTCGGCCCACGAATCGTAAACAAATATACGTCATGCCACCAGGGCAGGTTTTTTTCTGTCGGTTTGAAATGTAAGCAATGTTTTTTTTTGGTGAACAATGTCCTGTCTGCACGTTTCCATCCGCACTGTCCACCTCACAGCATCTCAAAGCCAGGACGAGGAAGCGTTAGGTGGCCCGTGTACAACAGCCTCTGGGTGAGTGAGGTCGGCAGTCCAGCGCCGATTAGTTGTCATCGGAATGGAAGGGAGAGCGCTGATGATCTTGGCAATGGAACAAGGAAGTAGGAGATTCTGGATTTGGGTGGAGCTTGTTGTTTATCTACTGGGTGACTAATAGGCACTGTAGAGCGGGAGGAGAAGAGGTTTGTGTCACTGATCTGTGAGAGGAACAGCAAAATTCAACGCAAAAATGAAATTGTTCCCCGGCATTTTCATCATTTGTGCTCTAGTTACTGAAGGTGAGATGTTTTATTAAATTTGTCACTTGTTATTCTCTTTCAAACTGATTATTTCAATAGAACTGTTGGCTAATATATATATGCCAATATTATTCCATTCCCATATGGGCGTGTATTTACACAATGCTCAGTATGTCAATGAATTACAGGTGATTATTTTTTAACTCTTTCTTGGGATGTGGGAGTCCCTGGCAAGACCGGCATTTATTGCCCATCCCTAGTTGCCCCTTGAGAAGGTGGTGGTGAGCCGCCTTCATGAACCGCTGCAGTCCGTGTGGTGAAGGTGCTCCCACAGTGCTGTTAGGGAGGGAGTTCCAAAATCTTGACCCAGCGACGATGAAGGAACGGCGATATACTTCCAAGTCAGGATGGTGTGTAACTTGGAGGGAAACTTGTGGAGTTTGGAAGAATGAGAGGTGATCTCATTGAAATATATAAAATTCTGAAGGGGATTGACAGCGTAGATGCTGAGAGGTTGATTCCCCTGGCTGGGGAGTCTAGAACAAAGGGGCACAGTCTCAGAATAAGGGGTCGGCCATTTAGGACTGAGATGAGGAGGAATTCTTTCACTCAGAGGGTGGTGAATCTTTGAAATTCTCTACTCCAAAGGACTGTGGATGCTGAGTCGTTCAGTATATTCAAGGCTGAAATATACTGTCGGAGGGGCAGCACTGAGGGAGCTCCGCACTGTCGGGGGGGCAGTACTGAGGGAGCTCCGCACTGTCGGAGGGGCAGTACTGAGGGAGCGTTGCACTGTCAGAGGGGCAGTACTGAGGGAGCGTCGCACTGTCAGAGGGGCAGTACTGAGGGCGTGCTGCACTGTCGGAGGGGCAGTACTGAGGGAGCGTCGCACTGTCGGAGGGGAAGTACTGAGGGAGCGCCGCACTGTCGGAGGGACAGTACTGAGGGAGCGCTGCACTGTCGGAGGGGCAGTACTGAGGGAGCGCCGCACTGTCGGAGGGGCAGTACTGAGGGAGCGCCGCACAGTCGGAGGGGCAGCACTGAGGGAGCGCCGCACTGTCGGAGGGGCAGTACTGAGGGAGCGCCGCACTGTCGGAGGGGCAGTACTGAGGGAGCGCTGCACTGTCAGAGGGGCAGCACTGAGGGAGCGCCGCACTGTCGGAGGGGCAGCACTGAGGGAGCGCTGCACTGTCGAAGGTGCCGTCTTTTCGATGAGACATTAAACCGAGGCCCCATCTGCCCGCTCAGGTGGACATAAAAGATCCTAAGGCACTATTCTGAAGGTGAGCAGGGGAGTCCTCCCCAGTGTCCTGGCCAATACTTATCCCTCAATCAACATCACATATTCGGTCATTTATCTCATTGATGTTTGAGGGAACCTGCTGTGCGTAAATTGGCTGGTGCCTTGCGGACATTACAACACTTTTAACCTACCCCATTGTCTGTGAAACGCTTGGAACGACCTTTACATTAGGTCCGTTCATTGACGGCAACAAGGTCTGATTATTATTTCCTTGTTCTCTTTGTTGCAGCCTCGGCTCTGAAATGTTTCAGTTGTGTGGATCCAACACGAAACTGTACACAGAAGGAAGCAGTCTGTGATCCAGATCTGAACCTCACATGCACTACTGTCTTAATCACAGAGACACTTGGTGAGACTTCCTCCAAATAAGATTAATTTCTTGTAAGATTGCAAATGTATGATAGCAGATAGATAGATAGATAGATAGAGAGATAGAGAGTATTGCAATTTAGTATACTGTATTCGCTGCTCACGATGCGGTCTCCTCTACATTGGGGAGACCAAACTCAGATTGGGTGAACGCTTTGTGGAACACCTCCGTTCAGTCCGTAATGGTGACCCCGAGCTTCCAGTCACCTGTCACTTTAATTCTCCGCTCCACTCCCACTCTGACCTCTCCGTCCTCGGCCTCTTACACTGTTCCAATGAAGCTCAACGTAAGCTCGAGGAACAGCACCTCATCTTTCCATTAGGCACTTTACAGCCTTCTGGACTCAACATTGAGTTCAACAATTTCAGACCATAACCTCTGACCCTATCTTTTTATTCCATTTTTTTTTCTCACATGGCAGCTGTCCATCATTCTGCCATCGCCATTTACACTTCATCTAGAGCCATCTTTTGTTTCTTAACTTGTCCCATTACCATCTCCTTTTGCCTTGCACCATCATCCCTTTTGTCTCTTAATCTCTCCTGCCTTCCAGCCTATCACAGACCTTCCCTTTTGTTCTTTCCTCCCCTCCCCCCTTTCCCGGCCCCGACACTTGCTTAAAAACCTGTTCCATCTCCAGCTTTTTCCAGTTCTGACGAAGGGTCATCGACCTGAAACGTTAACTCTGTTTCTCTCTCCACTGACGCTGCCTGACCTGCTGAGTGTTTCCAGCATTTTCTGTTTTTATTTCAGATTTCCAGCATCCGCAGTACTTTGCTTTTGTATTGTTGTAGAGAGATAGATAGATAGATAGACAGATGGATAGATAGATAGACAGACAGACAGACAGACTGATAGGTAGATTGATGATAGATAAAGTGGTTTGTATACCGAGTTGAAACTGACCAAGATCTGTTTGCTTTCAGGTGCACAGAACAGCAACCTGTTCGTCAAAGGCTGCGGAATTTGCCCGGAACCCACTTCCTTCAACTATGGTTTTGTGGCGCAGACTGTGGGATCCAGTTGCTGCAGTTCTGATCTGTGTAATGATCAGCATCATGAAGGTAAGGGCATAACCACGGCAAATGATTCGCACTCTCGGATGCATCACAGACTCGAAAAGGAACAAACTGCAGGGGCGATGGTGAAAGAGCCAGCACGGGCATGATGGGCCGAACGGCCTCCTTCTGTGCTGTAAGATTCTATGTTGCTGCTGACTAACTGGTGACTTATTAACGGCCTTCTTAAACTTGGGTTTCTTCATCTCCAAGTAAATGCTTGTGGGTTCCTTAATATTTTGCCTTCCTATTTCAGTGAAGGAGAACACCACGTTGAACGGTCTCGAGTGCTTTGGGTGTTTTAAGGATTCTGCTGAAACCTGTGCCAGCAGTACGAGCATCCTGAAATGTGTAGGGATTCAGAATCGCTGCTACCACGATTCAGTCCCACAAGTCAATGGTGAGTCCAAGCGCTGATATGTCACGCTAAGAGCTTGCAGTGTCTCCGTGATGTTCGGGGAGGTTTTGTTGGTTTGATGAAAGGAATCTCACAGTGAGACGATAGTGAATGACATTCGGGTGTGATTTCCATGTCAGTTACGAGATGTTATTTCAGGCACGGTTCTAAGGATGGAGGGTGGGCGGGGGGAACCGTGAATCCATTCTAGGGGGGAGAAATTCAGTATCGCCCCATTTGGGGCGCAATTATCGGCCGGGCACAAAGTTTAGCGCCTGGCGCTAATTATCGCCTCCGACTGCAAACTTGACTTTTATCGCCCCTGGAGGTGATTGGAGCGCTAAATCAGGCGCTTCACACCTGTCTTAAGGCGCAAAGGCCGAGGAGCGAGGCGTTACCTCAGAGCGCTGGCGAAGCTCATGTGATGTCAGTCAGCAATGGAACACAGACACAATGGCCCCGGCCAGTTCTTAAAGGGGAGGGTTGATCTTTCTCTCCATCCACATCCTGCTCATTGCAGCCTTGAATCTAGGCCTGGAGAGACCTGCACATCAAATCTGCTGGAAAGAACAATGGAGAGGCCCAGGGAAAGAGCTCAGAGTGCAGCCCCCACAGTCTCTTCTAAATCGATACAAGGAAGGGCAAATCAAAATGAACCTGCAAAGTGCTGCTCAGTACCCAAAACTCCTTCACACAGCGTTGAATATCTCCAGAAGTCTCTCTCTCTCTCTCTCTCTCAGAATGCGTGGTTCTAAAATGTCACCAACAATAAAAGGCAGGAAGCGGTTGCCTTTAAATAGCGCTCCCCCAGTCCCTTCCTGACTGCAAAACGCTCCCCTCAACCTGTCGTTGCTAGCGGCAGGCGGTAAGGCAGGGGGCGCCACTCAATATCCGCTCCGGGGCGATACCGGGGCGTTGCGCACTCGACTGACGTCACGATCTGCCGGCGCAGGAGATCGTGGCGGTAGTGTTTAGCGCTGCCGCAAAATGTCTAGTTAATTTCGCGAGCGGCGCAAACATCGCCGCGCCCGGGCGCTAGATGCTTTGCACCCCATTAGCGCCCTCTTAAGGCACTAACGGGAGGCGCAACCAACTGAATTTTTCCCCCTTGGACGGTTAGGCAAAAAAATGCCAAGTGAATTTTGACCCCTTGAATTCTACCGAAGCGAATCGGTCAAAGAGGTAGGATTAAAGGATCGTCTTAAAGGTGGAGAGAGGTAGAGAGGTGAAGAGGTTTAGGGAGCGAATTCCAGAGCCTAGGTCCTCAGCAGCTGAAGGCACGGCCACCAATGGTGGAGCGATGGAAAGCGGAGGATGCGCAAGAGGCTGGAATTGCAGGAGCGCAGTGATCTGGGAGGGTTGTAGGGGTTGGAGGAGGTTACAGAGATAGGGAGGGGCAAGGCCACGCATATTTAAGAACATAAGAACATAAGAAATAAGAGCAGGAGTAGGCCATACGGCCCATCGAGCCTGCTCCGCCATTCAATAAGATCATGGCTGATCATCGACCTCAACTCCACTTTCCCGCCCGATCTCCATATCCCTTGATTCCCGAGAGTCCAAAAATCTATCGATCTCAGCCTTGAATATACTCAAAGACTGAGCCTCCACAGCCCTCTGGGGCAGAGAATTCCAAAGATTCACAACCCTCTGAGTGAGGAAATTCATCTCAGTCTTAAATGGCGGACCCCTTATCCTGAAACTATGCCCCCGAGTTCTAGACACTCCAGCCAGGGGAAACAGCCTCTCAGTGTCTACCCTGTCCATCCCCTTCAGATGAGATCACCTCTCATTCTTCTAAACTCCAGAGTATAGGCCCATTCTACACAATCTCTCATCATAGGACAGCCCTCTCATTCTAGGACTCAATCTAGTGAACCTTTGTTGCACCGCCTCCAAGGCAAGTATATCCATCCTTAGATAAGGAGACTAGAACTGTGCACAAAAATCCAGGTGTGGTCTCACCAAGGCCCTGTACAGTTGTAGCAAGACATCCTTACTCTTATACTCCAACCCCCTTGCAATAAAGGCCCACATGCCATTTGCCTTCCTTATTGCTTGCTGTACCTGCATGCTAGCTTTCTGTGTTTCTTGCATGAGGGCACCCAAATCTCTCTGAAATATATATATATATATATCCCACATCCGCTCCCATCTGCCCCCATCTAGGTTGATGGCCTCTCTGGGAGGAGAGAGCGAGGTTTCTGCTAAACTAGGAGCAGGGCTGCCCGGTAAGTTTCTATCCCGTTGGACGCGAGCTGAAAACCAACCAAATTAGTTTGAGGCTGGAAGTCAATGGCCCATAATTTACGGTCAGTGGCGAAGAGACGGCAATCGCCGCTGACCTCGAAGGAAGCAGCCCACGGAGACCGCGAGAACGTTAACCTCCTCGACGCGAAGTTGGTGGCGGCGCAGCCGAGAGGGCAACACCAGCACACAGCAGCGGTGACGTCATCAAGCGGGCTAAGCAGCCAATCACATCGGAGAATTCTCGCAGACGGCAAACCAGGAAATAAAAAGCACCGATGAGCTGCACTTTAAAAAAAAAAGGAAAGTTGCAGGGAGCGAAATAAAAGATTGGGGCATACACATGGGGTTTAAGGTATTCCAACAAGGCTGCAGTGGAACTGAATATCAGGTGCTGCCTGTAATGGGCGGCCGGTCCGATACCACCTGTTTTGCTCCACTGCCCGAGACAAATTTTTCGGCTTATTTTTTGTGCTTGGATGCTGTACAGTTTCTATAATTCCACAGCGGAGTTGTGGCGTGATTTAAGGGGCAGGCGATTCTCTATTACACACCATTACACATCAGACGTGCTACAAATGACCTGTATCTTTCTGTTCCCTGCAGCTGGGACATTGGTTGTCCAGAAAGGCTGTGTATCCGAGAATATTTGCCGGCAAACCGAATCGTCATCTTTCGGAGTACAAACCACTTCTGACGCCCTCTGTTGCAAGGGCAACCGGTGCAACAAGGAGACGATCCTCCCAGGTACCAAACACGGGCATGGGTTACAAGGGGTACTGAGTTCTACTGTGCAAGTAATCAAAAACGCAAATGGAATGTTAGCCTTTATTGCAAGGGGGTTGGAGTATAAAAGCAGGGAAGTCCTGCTACAACTGTACAGGGTATTGATGAGACCACACCTGGAGTACTGCGTACAGTTTTGGTCTCCTTATTTAAGGAGGGATATACTTGCATTGGAGGATGTTCAGAGATGATTCACTCAGTTGATTCCTGAGATGAGGGGGTTGACTTATGAAGAAAGGTTGAGCAGGTTGGGCCTGTACTCATTGGAATTTAGAAGAATGAGAGGTGATCTTATTGAAACATATAAGATACTGAGGGGGCTCGACAGGGTAGATGCAGAGAGGATGTTTCCCCTTGTGGCGAAATCTAGAACTCGGGGACATAGTTTCAGAATAAAGGGTCGCCCTTTTAGAACTGAGATGAGGAGGAATTTCTTCTCTCAGAGGGTTGTAAATCTGTGGAATTCTCTGCCCCAGAGAGCCGTGGAGGCTGGGTCATTAAATATATTTAAGGTGGAGATAGACAGATTTTTGCAAGATAAGGGAGTGAAGGGTTATGTGGAGCGGGCGGGGAAGTGGCTTTGAGCCCAAGATCAGCCATGATCTTATTGAATGGCGGAGCAGGCTCGAGGGGCCAAGTGGCCGACTCCTGCTCCTATTTCTTATGTTCTTATGTGCTCGGGCGTTGAGTCTAATGTTCTATTTTCATTCCACTCAAGGACTGCAATGCCACTCATGTGTCGGTGTGGCAGGAAAGTGCAAACCCCTGACAATACAGTGCACCTCTTCAAGCTGCAGGTCACTCCACGTCCAACAAGCCACTGGTAAGTAATCCATGGCAACCTGTGGTTAAAACATGCCGATCTTCTTTCAAAATATAAAGAGTTAATATTTTAGGTTAGGCGTTAGATACTACAATACACAGAACTTGCACTGGGTGGGGGGACTTCAATGTCCATCACCAAGAGTGGCTCGGTAGCACCACTATTGACAGAGCTGGCCGAGTCCTGAAGGACATAACTGTCAGTCTGGGCCTGCGACAGGTGGTGAGAGAACCAACACGAGGGAAAAACCTACTTGACCTCGTCCTCACCAATCTACCTGTCGCAGATGCACCTGTCCATGACAGCATTGGTAGCAGTGACCACCGCACAGTCCTTGTGGAGACGAAGTCCCAACTTCACACTGAGGACACCCTCCATCGTGTTGTGTGGCACTACCACCGTGCTAAATGGGATAGATTCAGAACAGATCTAGCAGCTCAAAACTGGGCATCCATGAGGTGCTGTGGGCCATCAGCAGCAGCAGAATTGTATTCCACCACAATCTGTAACCTCATGGCCCGTGATATCCCTCACTCTACCATTACCATCAAGCCAGGGGACCAACCCTGGTTCAATAAGGAGTGTAGAAGAGCAAGCCAGGAGCAGCACCAAGCATACCTAAAAATGAGGTGCCAACCTGGGGAAGCTGCATGCATGCTAACAAGCGGAAGCAGCATGCTATAGACAGGGCTAAGCGATCCCACAATCAACGGATCAGATCAAAGCTCTGCAGTCCTGCCACATCCAGTCGTGAATGGTGGTGGACAGTTAAAGATGTAATAGGAGGAGGAGGCTCCATAATCACCCCCATCCTCAATGATGGCGGAGCCCAGCATGTGAGTGCCAAAGACAAGGCTGAAGCAATCAGCTTCAGCCACAAGTGCTGAGTGGATGACCCATCTCGGCCTCCTCCCGAGGTCCCCACCATCAGAGAAGCCAGTCTTCATCCAATTCGATTCACTCCATGTGATATCAAGAAACAGCTGAGTGCACTGGATACAGCAAAGGCTATGGGCCCTGACAACATCCTGGCTATCGTGATGAAGACTTGTGCTCAGGAACTAGCCGCGCCTCTAGCCAAGCTGTTCCAGTACAGTCACAACACTGGCATCTACCTGTCAATGTGGAAAACTGCCCAGGTATGACCTGTCTACAAAAAGCAGGACAAATCCAAACTGGCCAATTACCGCCCCATCAGTCTACTCTCAATCATCAGCAAAGTGATGGAAGGTGTCATCGTCAGTGCTATCAAGCGACACTTACTCACCAATAACCTGCTCACTGATGCCCAGTTTGGGTTCCGCCAAGACCACATGGCCCCGGAACTCATTACAGCCTTTGTCCAAACATGGACAAAAGAGCTGAATTCCAGAAGTGAGGTGAGAGTGACTGCCCTTGACATCAAGGCAGCATTTGACAGAGTCTGGCATCAAGGAGCCCTCGTAAAATTGAAGTCAATGGGAATCAGGGGGAAATCTCTCCACTGGCTGGAGTCATACCTAGCACAAAGGAAGATGGTTGTGGTTGTTGGAGGCCAATCATCTCAGCCTCAGGACATCGCTGCAGGAATTCCTCAGGGCAGTGTCCAAGGCCCAACCATCTTCAGCTTGCTTCATCAATGACCTTCCCTCCAACATAAGGTCAGAAATGGGGATGTTTGCTGATGATTGCACAGTGTTCAGTCCATTCGCAACTCCTCACGTAATGAAGCAGTCCGTGCCCACATGCAGGCAGACCTGGACAACATTCAGGCTTGGGCTGATAAGTGGCAAGTAACATTCACGCCACACAAGTGCTAGACAATGACTATCTCCAACAAGAGAGAGTCTAACCACCGCCCCTTGACATTCAACGGCATTACCATCACCAAATCCCCCACCATCAACATCCTGGGGGTCACCATTGATCAGAAACTTAACTGGACCAGCCACATAAATACAGTGGCAACAAGAGCAGGTCAGAGGCTGGGTATTCTGCGGCAAGTGTCTTACCTCCTGACTCCCCAAAGCCTTTCCACCATCTACAAGGCACAAGTAAGGAGTGTGATGGAATAGTCTCCACTTGCCTGGATGAGTGCAGCTCCAACAACACTCAAGAAGCTCGACACCATCCAGGACAAAGCAGCCCGCTTGATTGGCACCCGATCCACCACCTTAAACATTCATTCCCTCCACCACCAGCGTACCGTGGCTATAGTGTGTACCATCTACAAGATGCACTGCAGCAACTCGCCAAGGTTTCTTCGGCAGCACCTGCCAAACCCGCGACCTCTTCCACCTAGAAGGACAAGGGCAACAGGCGCATGGGAACACCACCACCTCCAAGTTCCCCTCCAAGTCACACACCATCCTGACTTGGAAATATATCGGCCGTTCCTTCATTGTCGCTGGGTCAAAATCCTGGAGCTCGCTCCCTAACAGCACTGTGGGAGCACCTTCACCACACGGACTGCAGTGGTTCAAGAAGGCGGCTCACCACCACCTTCTCAAGGGCAGATAGGGATGGACAATAAATGCCGGCCTTGCCAGTGACGGCCACATCCCATAAACGAATTAAAAAAACCACCTTATAAGAACATAAGAAATAGGAGCAGGAGTAGGCCATTTGGCCCCTCAAGCCTGCTCCGCCATTCAATAAGATCATGGCTGATCTTCTACATCAAATCCACTTTCCCGCACTATCCCATTATCCCTTGATTCCCTCAGTATCCAAAAATCTATCGATCTCTGTCTTGAATATACTCAACGACTGAGCCTCCACAGCCCTCTGTGGTTGAGAATTCCAAAGATTCACCACCCTCTGAGTGAAGAAATTGCTCCTCATCTCTGTCCTAAATGGCCGACCCCTTATCCTGAGACTGTGACCCCCTAGTTCTGGACTCTCCAGCCAGGGGAAACTACCTCTCAGCATCTACCTTGTCAAGCCCCTTAAGAATTTTATATGTTTCAATGAGATCACCTCACATTCTTCTAAGCTCTAGAGAATATAGGCCCAGTCTACTCAATCTCTCCTCGTTGGGCAATCCGCCCATCCCAGGAATCAATCTGGTAAACCTACCATCGATATATACAAGGCGTTTGATAAAGTACCAGTAACAACAACTTGCATTTATATAGCGCCTTTAATGTAGTAAAATGTTCCAAGGTGCTTCACAGAAGCGATTATCGAACAAAATTTGACACCGAGCCACATAAGGAGATATTGGCCCAAAAATTCGTGAGGAAGCCTTCGTGCGAGGGTAAGGCTTCCCCGCGATCTCTCACTGCGCGTTGGCTTTTTCAGTTCCAGCTCGTACGAACTTGATGTTCTGGACAGCTGGTGTGCTGGGCTTGCGTATCCCACAGGCGCAGTTAATTCGTGCGAGCTGTGGGATCACGTGACTCAGTTAGAGCCAATGGCAGCACACCATCTTCCATTCATAACTTTCACATAAGTGCTGTGAAAGCTATGAATACTATAGCCCCCCAAAAGAACAGCTAAACCTCAATTAAATTAAAAAAAAACCATCACATTAATAAAATAAGTATAGTTAAATAAATTAACCATTTTAAATAAAAAATTAAATTTTTGAAAAAATTTAAAATCTTTTAAAAAGTTATAAAAATAAACTTACCTGTCTTTAAAGTCTCTAAAAAAGATATACCTGTTAAAAAAAATTCAAAATAATACTTAATTCACTACTTACCTTGTTAAAAGTGGGTCTTACTCCTCCTTTTTTTATGTGTAAAATCTTCCATACTTACCCGCGCGTTGAAACCACTAAGTGCACAGCATGCGCGCAGCCTGTAGCGCGCACGCGGTTCACCTAGGAACCGCCCCCTTTTCCATTCACCAAGTGCCGGTTTTCAGCGCATGCGCAGTGCATGCAGAAAACCGGCAATTGGAGACAGAATACGCGAGAGTACACAGTGCGTACTCTCGCGTATCAACACAAATTTTTGGGCCATTAGGACAGGCGACCAAAAGCTTGGTCAAAGAGGTCGGTTTTGAGGCGGAAAGAGAGGCGGAGAGGTTTAGGGAGGGAATTCCAGAGCTCGGGGCCCAGGCAGCTGAAGGCACGGCCGCCAATGGTGGAGCGATGGAAATCGGGGGATGTGCAAGAGGCCAGAATTGGAGGAGCGCAGAGATCTCGGAGGGTTGTGGGGGCTGGAGGAGGTTACAGAGATAGGGAGGATTGTAGGGGCTGGAGAAGGTTACAGAGATAGGGAGGGTTGTAGGGCTGGAGGAGGTTACAGAGATAGGGAGGGTTGTAGGGCTGGAGGAGGTTACAGAGATAGGGAGGGTTGTAGGGGCTGGAGGAGGTTACAGAGATAGGGAGGGTTGTAGGGCTGGAGGAGGTTACAGAGATAGGGAGGGTTGTAGGGGCTGGAGGAGGTTACAGAGATAGGGAGTGTTGTAGGGGCTGGAGGAGGTTACAGAGATAGGGAGGGTTGTAGGGGCTGGAGGAGGTTACAGATATAGGGAGGGTTGTAGGGGCTGGAGGAGGTTACAGAGATAGGGAGGGTTGTAGGGGGCTGGAGGAGGTTACAGAGATAGGGAGGGTTGTAGGGGCTGGAGGAGGTTACAGAGATAGGGAGGGTTGTAGGGACTGGAGGAGGTTACAGAGATAGGGAGGGTTGTAGGGGCTGGAGGAGGTTACAGAGATAGGGAGGGTTGTGGGGCTGGAGGAGGTTACAGAGATAGGGAGGATTGTAGGGGTTGGAGGAGGTTACAGTGATAGGGAGGGTTGTAGGGGCTGGAGGAGGTTACAGAGATAGGGAGGGTTGTAGGGGCTGGAGGAGGTTACAGAGATAGGGAGGGTTGTAGGGGCCGGAGGAGGTTACAGAGATAGGGAGGGTTGTAGGGGCTGGAGGAGGTTACAGAGATAGGGAGGGTTGTAGGGGCCGGAGGAGGTTACAGAGATAGGGAGGGTTGTAGGGGCTGGAGGAGGTTACAGAGATAGGGAAGGTTGTAGGGGCTGGAGGAGGTTACAGAGATAGGAAGAGGTGTGGCCATGGAGGGATTTGAACACAAGGATGAGAATTTTAAAACTACCATATAATAGACTGGTTAGCAAAATTGAGCCTGCATGGGTATGAGGGGCCGAATGGCCTCCTTCTCCGCTGTATGATTCTACAGAGCTTCAGAGTACGGGAGAACTACCATCCCACCTAGTCGCCTCAAACAGTAACTACAGTGTTACTGGCATCTGTTTGCTCAGAGACATATTCTGATAACTGATTACATGGGCACTTTCAACGGTATGCAATGGCTTACAAAGAGTGACAAAAAAAAACCAAATCATCAAAAGTGACTTTTTGTGGACTGAAGAGGTCCCCACGCAGGAGTTAGATGAAGTAAGTCATGAAGGACACCAACACTGGGTGAGATACTTGAGGTCGTCCCTCAACCGTGGGACCAGAACGTTGCGTGAACTTACCTGCCTTCAGGAGAATGGGGCAGAAACCCGGCCTCACGGTCATAAGAACATAAGAGGTAAGAGCAGGAGTCGGCCATTTGGCCCCTCGAGCCTGCTCCGCCATTCAATAAGATCATGGTTGATCATCGACCCCAACTCCACTTTCCCGCCCGATCTCCATATCCCTTGATTCCCCTGGAGTCCAAAAATCTATCACTCTCAGCCTTGAATATAGTCAAAGACTCAGCACCCAGAGCCCTCTGGGGTGGAGAATTCCAAAAATTCACAACCCTCTGAGTGAAGAAATTCCTCCTCATCTCAGTCCTAAATGGCCAACCTCTTATCCTGAGACTGTGCCCCCCAGTTCTAGACTCTCCAGCCAGGGGAAACAACCTCTCAGCATCTACCCTGTCAATCCCCTTCAGAATCTTGTATGTTTCAATGAGATCACCTCTCATTCTTCTAAACTCCAGAAAGTATAGGCCCATTCTACACAATCTCTCCTCATTGGACCACCCTCTCATCCCAGGAATCAATCTAGTGAACCTTCGTTGCACCGCCTCCAAGGCAGGTATGTCCTTTCTCAGATAAGGAGACCAAAACTCTGCACAGTGCTCCAGGTGTGGTCTCACCAAGGCCCTGTACAATTGTAGCAAGACTTCCTTCTGTGGTCCTCACAGTCTGCGTCAGAATTATAGCTGAATAAAGTCCGTGGTTCTATTTTTTCAGGTGGAACACCCCGAGAGTTTCTCGTCAATGGGTGCGGGAACTGTACTGGAACTCTGTCCTTCAATAGCAGTGCATTCGCAGTGTACGCGGCTGATAGGTGCTGCCAATCTGACCTCTGCAACAACCAAGTGATCACAGGTAGGGTACAAACACACTCACGGGAAGGTTGCGAGTTATGTGCATTGCAAAGTATTATAAAGTAGTTACAGCAAAGAACCAGCAACAAGTTGTATTTATATCGCGCCTTTAACGTAATAAAACATCCCAAGGCCCTTCACAGGAGTCTTATCAATAAGAACAACAGTTGGCACCGAGCCACATAATGAGATATTAGGGCAGGTGACCTTGGTCAAAGAGGTAGGTTTTAAGGAGCGTCTTAAAGGAGGAAAGAGAAGTGGAGAGGCCGAGAGATTTAAGGAGGGAATTCCAGAGCTTAGGACCCAGGCAACAGAAGGCACGGCCACCAATGGTGGATCGATTAAAATCGGGGATTTTGAAAAGGCCAGAATAGGCGGAACGCAGAGGTATTCTAGGGCTGGAGGAGATTACAGAGATAGGGAGGGGGCGAGGAGGCCATGGAGGGATTGGAAAACAAGGATGAGAATTTTGAAATCGAGGCGTTGCTTAACCGGGAGCCAATGTAGGTCAGCGAGCACAGGGGGTGATGGGCGAACGGGACTCGGTGCGAGTTAGGACACGGGCAGCAGAGTTTTGGATGACCTCATGTTTATGGAGGGTAGAACTAGGGAGACCGGCCAGGAGTGCGTTGGAATAGTCAAGGTGATAAAGGCATGGATGAGGGTTTTGGCAGCAGATGGGAAAGGCTGTTCCCACTAGTTGACGGTACAAGGACTAGGGGACACAGATTTAAGGGTTTGGGCAAGAGATACAGGGGGGGGTGTGAGGTAATTTTTTTTTACGCAGCGAGTGGTGAGGACCTGGAACTCGCTGCCGACGGAAGTGGTGGAAGCGGAGACACTCAATCTTTTCAAGGGGAGACTGGATAGGCACTTGAGGGAAATAAACTTGCAGGGCTACGGGGATAGAGCGGGGGAATGGGAATGACTGGATTGCTCTACAGAGAGCCAGCACGGACTCGATGGGCCGAATGGGCTCCTTCTGTGCCGTTATGACTCTGAGATAAGTTGAGGTACGGGCGGAGACGGGCAATATTACGAAGGTGGAATTGGGCGGTCTTAGTGATAGAACGGATATGAGATAGGAAGCTCAATTCGTGTTCGTGATGCAATATGACACCAATGTTGCGAACAGAATTGGTCAGCCTTAGACAGTTGCCGGGGGAAGAGATCGAATCAGTGGTCAATGACATGAATCTTGTCTTCATGTATGAAGTAATACTGGGCGGCCTGCTGGTGGCGCTGTCCAGGGAGAGTATAAATACTCGGACATGGGCCCAGCTTGCTCAGGACATTCCTCAACAGGAACTAGTGAAGGACACAACTAGATCTCCATGTTGAAAAACAGTTGATTAAAGCTTTGTTTAACGCTTAGACCAAGTGCCTAGTAGTTTTCTTAGGTCAGGCCGTGCCAGTGTTTCTGCTCCATAGAATCATAGAATGGTCACAGCACAGAAGAAGGCTATTCGGCCCGTCGAGCCCGTGCCGGCTCTCTGCAAGAGCACCTCATCTAGTCCCACTCTCCCCGCCCTTTCCCCGTAGCCCTGCAATTTTTTTTCCTTCAGGTACTCATCCAACACCCTTTTGAAAGCCACGGTTGAGTCTGCCTCCACCACCCTCTCAGGCAGCGCATTCCAGATCCTAACCACTTGCTGCGTAAAAAAGTTTTTCCTCATGTCGCCTTTGGTTCTTCTGCCAATCACCTTCAATCTGTGCCCTCTGGTTCTCGACCCTTCTGCCTATGGGAACAGTTTCTCTCTATCTACTCTGTCCAGACCCCTCATGATTTTGAACACCTCGATCAAATCTCCTCTCAACCTTCTCTGCTCTATGGAGAACAACCCCAGCTTCTCCAGTCTATCCACGTAACTGAAGTTCCTCTTCCCTGGAAACATTCTTGTAAATCTTTTCTGCACCCTCTCTAAGGCCTTCACATCCTTCCTAAAGTGCGGGGCCCAGAATTGGACACAATGCTCCAGTTGAGGCCGAACCAGTGTTTTATAAAGGTTTATCATAACTTCCTTCCTTTTGTACTCTATGCCTCTATTTATGAAATTGAGAGGTCGCACAACACTAGGTTATAGTCCAACAGTTTTATTTGAAATCACAAGCTTTCGGAGCTATCGATTGCTCCTTCCTCAGGTGAAGTAAATTAGATACAGAATCGCCAAAGCATATATAGATAGAAAACAAAGCATGTGTACCTTACAATTGCAGACCACTAAATTAAATCATCCTGACTATCTGCCGAGGTGTGATAAAGTTAATTAAGTCAGCCAGGAAGGTACCACATCAAAGACATAGCAAGATACAACTGAGACAATGAGGTGTAGTCGCAGGGGTTATAACGTGTCAAAAGCTGCCGTCTGTATGTAAAACGAAAAGCTTTAAAATTTTTACTTTTTTACTGGGAAAATTTTTACTTTTTTACTGGGAATCACATCTGTGAACAAGCTAACGACGACTCGAGTCCGGATTTATAAAGCCCAGGATCCCATGTGCTTTTTTAACCGCTTTCTCAACCTGCCCTGCCACCTTCAACGAATTGTGCACATATACCCCCAGGCCTCTCTATACCTATATTAATGAAGCCCCACTTGAGCCTCCTCCCACAATTCTTTATCTAACCCTATCAACATATCCTTCTATTCCTTTCTCCCTCATGTGCTTATCTAATATTAGTAAAACGTCGCAAGGCGCTTCACAGGAGCACCATCAGTCAAAGAAATTGACACCGAGTCACATGAGGAGATATTAGGGCAGTCGACCAGAAGCTTGGTCAAAGAGGTCGGTTTTAAGGAAGGTCTTAATGGAGGACAGAGAGGAGGAGAGGTTTATGGAGTGAATTCCAGAGCTCGGGGCCCAGGCGGCTGAAGGCACGGCCGCCAATGGTGGAGCGATGGAAATCGGGGGATGCGCTGATTGGACTACGCCAATTGATGTAAGCAATCAGCGGACCAAGTGATATACAAGGTCGAAGCTTAGCTTCAGTACAGATGACAGACTTCGAGTGATGGTTCAAAACGGTCTTTATTCACAGGCCTGGGGAGAACCTTCCAAGACCGCTCTTGGATCCGACTCCAACGACAGCTTAGTAAATTACATTTTTATACATAATCTTATCAGTCTCATCCTGCCCTAGGGGCGGGTACAAATTTATCCATCATGGTGGCTAGTATTCCATTATATCCATTACTTCTACCACGTGACAATGATGGGTGAAACTAGAACTAGGGGACATAATCTTAGAATAAGGGGCTGCTCTTTCAAAACTGAGATGAGGAGAAACTTTTTCACTCAGAGGGTAGTGGGTCTGTGGAATTTGCTACCCCAGGAAGCTGTGGAAGCTACTTCATTAAATAAATTTAAAACAGAAATAGACCGTTTCCTAGAAGTAAAGGGAATTAGGGGTTACGGGGAGCAGGCAGGAAATTGGACATGAGGCTGAGTTCGGATCGGTCAAGGCCCTATGGGTGGCGGAGCGGGCCCAGGGACCGAGTGGTCGGGTCCTGCTCCTACTTCTTGTGTTCTTTAGAGTTGAGGTTGGATCAGATCAGCCATGATCTCATTGAATGGCGGAGCAGGCTCGAGGGGCCGATTGGTCTACTCCTGCTCCTATTTCTTATGTTCTTATGTTCTTATCCCTGACAGTAAAGGCGAATTTCCCTTGTGATTCCTCTGCCAATGGTATGGACCAGAACCCGTTCTGTATCCAAGACTGTAAATATTTTAAAGTCTGGTTTCAGACCATTAAATATCTTATTCAATGCGGTCTACACAAATTTACACCAACCAGAATTTCACCGTGCACAATAAAAGTCTGTATTTTAATAGGTTAATTAACCTCAATAACTCCAATTCAATCCAGATCAATTTTTTTAAACTAACCAGTATCACTTGGAAAAGAAAGAAACCATAGCCACATTAACAAAGAAACAATTATCCATGCCTTGTAAACATTCAAATTCATTTTCGTCCAGGCACATTGGCAACTGTGACTTCAAGGCTGAAGCTTATCTTTTGTAAAACAATTAACAAACTTAAAACAACGCACGCTTGTCCATCCTTCAAGACAAGTCTTCAAAGATTAAACAGCTTTTAGTGCTCTGTACAAAAGAGTGGGTGGAGCTAAAACAAAAATGACAGACACTTTTTTAAAGACAGACTTTCAGACAAAAGAAATACTGTAACTTCTTAAACATTAACAGTCAGGAAAACTTTCACTCTTTTAACACACACTTTCACACAAACTGAGATCCCAGCATTCCTTTTAAGATTCCTTTTACTCAACAAATCTTGTGTTTTATTTGTCTCGGCACAGACATTAATAACTTCCATGTCGATAAAACATTAAATTTCTCTTTTGTTTCTTTTTACATCGGCGTCTCAGCAGCTTTTCCTGGCTTTCCAAATCCCTGTTTTTTTTTCCTTTGCTGAGTTTTCAGCTTGGTTAGCCTGCAAATTAGATCTTTTTCCTTCTTTATCTTTGGTTTGTCCCCTCCACCAAGCTCTTTGGCTCTCTGCGCTGCCCTCGGGATCCCACCCTTTCTTTTTCATAGTTTCAATGAGTTTCTGATTTTTGTCCGCTAAATAGCGAGTGACGGAGTCGGGATCTCCCCAAAGGGACGGTCCCTCCTCCTTTATTTCTACATCCTTTTTAGGCATTCTATATAACTTCCGACTTACTTCTCAGTGGTTCTTAGGTTACTTTATCATTCACCCTCACACACTTAGTCACGGGGTCATGATCCTGTGGTGTTATTAGTTCCCTACACCTACTTGATCCTGGCCGTCACGTGGGACTACGTTCTCTTAATTCGGGCTCAGGCTAGGTGTTTGAGATATTTCACCACCCTTGTCCGTGTCGATCACCCCGTGACTCTCAAGGATCCAATTTTACTTGGAGGATTTTGCCGCCTCCCCGACTTAGAGGATTTGCCGCCTTCCCAACTTATCAGACCGCACCACTTCCTCGAGTCTGTTTTTTTTAAATTTTTGGTCCTTTTAATCACAGCCTTACCAGATCTCAAAGTACGCTCCGAGCTTTCTAATTTATGGGTGGTAATTTAAAACATACTCACCTTTCTTAGCTCAACGTTCCCGTGGACTGGTCAGAGTCTGTGATCCTGCTGACTACGCCAATTTATGTAAGCAATCAGCGGACCAAGTGATATACAAGGTCGAAGCTTAGCTTCAGTACAGATGACAGACTTCGAGTGATGGTTCAAAACGATCTTTATTCACAGGCCTGGGGAGAACCTTCCAAAACCGCTCTTGGATCTGACTCCAACGACAGCTTAGTAAATTACATTTTTATACATAATCTTATCAGTCTCATCCTGCCCTAGGGGCGGGTACAAATTTATCCATCATGGTGTCTAGTATTCCATTATATCCATTACTTCTACCGCGTGACATTTTTATGCTTTCTTCCCACATTCTGCAGTCAATCATGTTTTTGCTTAATTGACTTATCCCAACCCCTCTATCATTGTGGCCTTCTTTCTTATCTATTCGTGTAGTCTGAGAGTCACAATCTTTTCAAAGCACAGATTCTGACCTTGTGACCTGCTCATGTACTTCTGCAAAGCAAGCATAGTATAATTAGTTCAACTTGACTTCGATGTAAGCCATTTTGTCTTCTGGCCAGCCATGTTGTAGCTTCACAAACAAGCGAAGGCCACCTCAGGCCACATCGTCACTCAATCCTTATGTATGTTATCTTGTATGCGTGTTATCCTGCCTTGCTGAGTAGGTATCCTCCCGAATTTTCCCAGGAGTCATACTCTGCAGCTGACTCTGCAGTTTAATTTCCCACCATCGCAGTCTTGTCTAATGAATACAGACCTGTCTACTGTTTAACTCAGGGCATGGATTAATTTGCCACCTCCACCCTGTACATTGATGCTATGTTATACATATTCAAACATTAACCTAAAGTATGATATTAATTTTGGTTACTGCAGCCTTTATTGCAAGGGGGTTGGAGTACAAAAGTAAGGAAGTCTTGCTACACTTGTACAGGGCCTTGGTGAGACCACACCTGGAGCACTGTGCACAGTTTTGATCTCCTTATCTGAGGAAGGATAGACTTGCCTTGGAGGCGGTGCAACGAAGGTTCACTAGATTGATTCCTGGGATGAGAGGGCTGTCCTATGAGGAGAGATTGAGTAGATTGGGCCGGTACTCTCTGGAGTTTAGAAGAATGAGAGGCAAACTCATTGAAAGGTATAAGATTCTGAGGGTGATTGACAGGGTAGATGCTGAGAGGTTGTTTCCCTGGCTGGGGAGTCTAGAACCAGGGGTCACAGTCTCAGGATAAGGGGTTGGCCATTTAGGACTGAGATGAGGAGGAATTTGGTCGTGAATCTTTGGAATTCTCTACCCCAAAGGGCTGTGGATGCTGAGTCGTTGAGCTGAGATCGATAGATTTTTGGACTCTAGGGGAATCAAGGGATATGGGGATAGTGCAGGAAAGTGGAGATGAGGTAGAAGATCAGCCATGATCTTATTGAATGGCGGAGCAGGCTCGAGGGGCCGAATGGCCGACTCCTGCTCCTATTTCTTATGTTCTTATGTTCAATGACGGACAGGTAAAGACCCTCGGGTCCATCCAGTCAGTCCCGCACAATGGTGATACCTTGTGCATCACAGTATATACACTCTGCACCCCACCCGAAACTGTGTGATCTCCTGGGAGTGGTGAGAAAACAGATTAAAAACCCAGGCCAATTAGGTTGAATAGTCAAGTCTTGGCGTGGTATGCTATGGGCACGTTACATGCCCCGACTGATAATCAGTCCAATTTCGGGTGGTTGGGGTGTCGCGGGTGAGGCTATAACACGCTGTCAATGTGATACCGCCCATTCTGCGATGCTGTCCAAGATGAATTTCTCTCCCGGGGAGTCTGACGTGTTAGGGGCTGGCAGGGGGTGGAAGAATCTGACGTGTATCTTCTCGTTTATTGGACAGAAGAAGCAAACTCCACTTTGAACGGCCTCGAGTGCTACGGGTGCCTAATGTTTTCGAACCAGACGTGTGAAGATCCCAAGGAAACGGTGAAATGTGTCGGGGAGCAGAAGTGGTGTCTCCACGCAACAGGCACATGTAAGTCTTCCATTTTACTCCAACAATTATCTCCCAAAGCAACCCCAATTTAACATCAACATCACACCAATGTCACACCAATGTAACACTAAAATAACAGCCATGTAACACCAACATAACCCCCGCATAACACCAACGTAACGCCCGCATAACACCAATGTAACACCAACATAAAACGAATGTAACCCCAACGTAACCCCAACACAACACAAACGTAACCCCAACGTAACCCCAATGTAACACCAACATAACCCCAACGTAACCCCAATGTAACACCAACATAACCCCAACGTAACCCCAACGCAACACCAATGTAACACCAACATAACCCCAACGTAACCCCAACGCAACACCAATGTAACACCAACATAACCCCAACGCAACACCAATGTAACACCAACGTAACACCAACGTAACCACAACGCAACACCAATGTAACACCAACATAACCCCAACGTAACACCAATGCAACACCAATGTAACACCAACGTAACACCAACGTAACCACAACGCAACACCAATGTAACACCAACATAACCCCAACGTAACACCAATGCAACACCAACGTAACCCCAATGTAACCCCAATGTAACCCCAATGTAACCACAACGTAACACCAACGTAACACCAACGTAACACCAACGTAACACCAACGTAATGTCAACATAACACCGATGTTACTTATTTCAGATAATTCGGTGCAGGACGTCGCCGTTAAAGGCTGTGCTTCTGAGAGTATCTGCAAAGACCCGGACGTGCTTAAGCCGTACAACTTCTACCCAAAGCAAGAGTTCTACTGTTGCCAAGGGAGCGGGTGCAACCGTGGGCGAGCGAGGACGGAGGTCAGCACGGCGCAGACTACGACAGCCGCTGACACTAGGACAGCCGCTGACACTGACTAAAGCCCGGCTGTTCATTGCACTGATACCATGTCTGTTTTAACCAGGGCTCTGGGGGGTGATAAATCCTCGCTGCAGTAGATTTTTAGTCTGTTCTGTCGCAAATGAGAAGTTTGTTTTACGCAGCGAGTTGTTGTGATCTGGAACGCGCTGCCTGAAAGGGCGGTGGAAGCAGATTCAATAGTAACTTTCAGAAGGGGAATTGGATAAATACTTGAACAGAAACATTTGCAGGGCTGTGGGGGAAGAGCGGGGCTAATTGGAGAGCTCTTTCAAAGAGCCGGCACAGGCACGATGGGCTGAATGGCCTGTAGGGGTCAGTTACTTAATATGGGGCAACTTTACTCGCTAATTCCAAATTACATATCATTGCTAGGTCTCCATGTTTCAGTTGAGTGGAAACCCTCGATGAGATTGCACTGTACAGACTCTGAGTCCTGTTATAGAATCCGTGGATGAAGTAACCCTTGTACTTAGCCCAGCTGAGTAATCTTCCTCTTCCTCCCCTGCCTTTTACACAGACATTCACTTGTGTTCGCAGTGGCTCAGTATTTATCTAGTAAAACGTCCCATGGTGCTAGATAAATACAAGTTGTTGTTGTTGTTGTTGATCAGCCTGGCGATCTCAGGAAGGAAGGAAGGAATTTCATTTTATTCATACAGCGCCTTTCACATCTGCCCCTCCAACAGTGCAGCGCTCCCTCAGTACTGCCCCTCCGACAGTGCGGCGCTCCCTCAGTACTGCCCCTCCCACAGTGCGGCGCTCCCTCAGTACTCTAAGTCAGAAGGTCGTGGGTCCAAGTCCCACTCCAGAAACTTGAGCACAAAATCCAGGCTGACACTCCCAGTGCTATACTGAGGGAGCGCCACACTGTCGGAGGGGTGGTACTGAGGGAGCGCTGCACTGTCGGAGTGGCAGTACTGAGGGAGCGCAGCACTGTCGGAGGGGCAGTACTGAGGGAGTGCCGCACTGTGGGAGGGGCAGTACTGAGGGAGCGCCGCACTGTCGGAGGGGCAGTACTGAGGGAGCGACGAACTGTGGGAGAGGCGGTACTGAGGGAGCGCCGCACTGTCGGAGGGGCAGTACTGAGGGAGCGCCGCACTGTCGGAGGGGCAGTACTGAGGGAGCGCCGCACTGTCGGAGGGGCAGTACTGAGGGAGCGCAGCACTGTCAGAGGGGCAGTACTGAGGGAGTGCCGCACTGTGGGAGGGGCAGTACTGAGGGAGCGCCGCACTGTCGGAGGGGCAGTACTGAGGGAGAGCCGCACTGTCGGAGGGGCAGTACTGAGGGAGCGCCGCACTGTCGGAGGGGCAGTACTGAGGGAGCGCCGCACTGTCGGAGGGGCAGTACTGAGCGAGCGCTGCACTGTCGGAGGGGCAGTACTGAGGGAGCGCCGCACTGTCGGAGGGGCAGTACTGAGGGAGCGCCGCACTGTCGGAGGGGCAGTACTGAGGGAGCGCCGCACTGTCGGAGGGGCAGTACTGAGGGAGCGCAGCACTGTCAGAGGGGCAGTACTGAGGGAGTGCCGCACTGTGGGAGGGGCAGTACTGAGGGAGCGCCGCACTGTCGGAGGGGCAGTACTGAGGGAGAGCCGCACTGTCGGAGGGGCAGTACTGAGGGAGCGCCGCACTGTCGGAGGGGCAGTACTGAGGGAGCGCCGCACTGTCGGAGGGGCAGTACTGAGCGAGCGCTGCACTGTCGGAGGGGCAGTACTGAGGGAGCGCCGCACTGTCGGAGGGGCAGATGTGAAAGGCGCTGTATGAATAAAATGAAATTCCTTCCTTCCTTCCTGAGATCGCCAGGCTGATCAACAACAACAACAACAACTTGTATTTATCTAGCGCCTTTAACATAGTAAAACGTCCCAAGGCGCTTCACAGGAGTATTAAAAGACAAAAAATTTGACACCGAGCCACATAAGGAGAAATTAGGGCAGGTGACCAAAATCTTGGTCAAAGAGGTAGGTTTTAAGGAGCGTCTTAAAGGAGGAAAGAGAGGTCGCGAGGCGGAGAGGTTTAGGGAGGGAATTCCAGAGCTTAGGGTCTAGGCAACAGAAGGCACAGCCACCAATGGTTGAGCGATTATAATCAGGAATGCTCAAGAGGCCAGAATTAGAGGAGCGCAGATATCTCGGGGGGTTGTGGGGCTGAAGGAGATTACAGAGATAGGGAGGGGCGAGGAGGTCATGGAGGGATTTGAAAACAAGGATGAGAATTTTGAAATCGAGGCGTTGCTTAACTGGGAGCCAATGTAGGTCAGCGAGCACAGCGGGTGATGGGTTAACGGGACTTGGTGCGAGTTAGGACACGGGCAGCCGAGTATTGGATGAGCTCAAGTTTACGTAGAGTGGAATGTGGGAGGCCGGCCAGGAGAGAGTTGATCAAGTGCAAAGATTGAACAGTATTGTAAGGGATGGCTCAAGTGGGCTTACTGCCAACAACATCGATTGTAGCATGGAGCAGGAGATTGGCACTTTCATCACCAGCTGAAGTCTGGAGACCATTGTCCATTAAATGTCTGTCTGGAGATTGTAGCTCGGGATTATTTCAGCTCCCAGTGCATATATTACATGCGGTTATCTGCTGCTAATCACATTCAGAATGATAGAAGGTACACTTTGCTGTGCTCAGTAATTAAATGGTGGGAATACTTTATAATAAACTGCAATAAATTACCTTTGCTTAAGCGTGCACCGTGGGTCTGAAGGGATAATTACTAGTCCTAGCCCCTTTAGGATCAGGCGTATTCCTCAGACATTCACTTTCAACTAAAGTTTGAGGTAGCCGAATCCTAAAGACGCTTAATTGGGTCTAAAGGTCCGGACTATCTCACCCTAAAGGAAAGGAACAACCTGAAAATGTCACCGTCCTCCAGGTAGCACTTTTAATAAGTTTAGCTGGACTGTAATGTTCCGGATATTATGAGGGTCCGGAAAACTCCCCCAGAATTCTGCAACTCCTCACCAGTGTACAGAAATTGAGCTCGCGAGTTTGATACAGAAGTATTATGTGAGACTATTCTAAAAATATATAGATTTATTAAAGAACCGACATGTAATTTACAGTTGGTGAGTCAATCGCAACATTAACAGTTCCAAAAAGAGAAAGCTTACAATTCTATTATCAGGGAACCTCACTCTCAAATCTTAACTTTGCTACAGTTTTTACAGTTCTTAGTTTTCTACAGGATATCCACCAAAATCAAATACCTTTGATATCGAGGTACAAAGAGTTGGAGGCTTACAGAGCTGCTTCTGAAGCCGAGAATCGTTTTGCCCCTTTAAAGCGAGTCTACTATCCCATTTGAGAGTTCAATATTTATACCCTTTTCCAGTGGTATTTCCTGTAAGGTTTTCTGCTGATGTAAGCTAATTATCTCTAGTCATTTTTCTGCTGACCCCTGCAATTCTTACAGTCACCTCAGCTGGTAGCATTACAGAATTATGTCTCTTCTCTAGGTGTTCTAAGTTTACGGTGTAACGGCAGGTGTGTTTTACTTGATGTCATTTTTACGAAGGCAGATGTTTCTTACTTTTACATGCTTCTTTACGAAGTGTAAATTAGAACACCTTGTGCAGGGTGACTTGTTCCGAAAGGTTCAGACTACCGGAGCCTTTAACCTTCTGTTTCAGTAAGGTTATTGATTCAGTGTCAACAACTATCTTATCTCTATAGCCAGGATGCTTTCACACCTTTTTCATAGTTAGGTTTCTAGATTTCCAGACCCAGTTTGTCATGTTTTAATAAGGCCAGAATTCTTTCATAGAATGGTATATTTTTCTGAATAGGTTATATGGCTTATTCCTTCACAAGTCATGCTAAGGGGCTTATTTTACGTCTCCAAGATTCTTTATCTCATTGAAGAGGCCTTTGCAGAAATACAAATACAAATTAAACAGCCAGCCCCAACAGATACTACAGTGGTGGGCAAAATAAGGCCTGTGGGTCAAAGACGGATCCAGAATGCAGCCGGGGGAAAAAACATATCAATACTTCATTCAAATTAATAATTTGCAGAAAGCGATTTTCCCCGGCCTGATCTTACAAGGATCCGTTCCGCTATTCTGGGCCCCAGTGGTGGACGCCTATGCCCAGAATGCTTTGCGTACTGGAATACAATCACAGACTGGTTACAGCACAGAAGGAGGCCATTCGGCCCGTCGAGCCCGTGCCGGCTCTCTGCAAGAGCACTTCAGCTAGTCCCACTCCCCCGCCCTTTCCCCGTAGTCCTGCAATTCTTTTTCCTTCAGGTACTTATCCAATTCCCTTTTGAAAACCACGATTGAGTCTGCCTCCACCATCCTCTCAGGCAGCGCATTCCAGATCCTAACCACTCGCTGAATAAAAAACGTTTTTCCTCATGTCGCCTTTGGTTCTTCTGCCAATCACCTTAAATCTGTGTCCTCTGGTTCTCGACCCTTCCACCAATGGGAACAGTTTCTCTCTATCTACTCTGTCCAGACCCCTCATGATTTTGAACGCCTCTATCAAATCTCCTCTCAACCTTCTCTGCTCCAAGGAGAACAACCCCAGCTTCTCCAGTCTCTCCACGTAACTGAAGTCCCTCATCCCTGGAATCGTTCTCGTAAATCTTTTCTGCAGCCTCTCTAAGGCCTTCACATCCTTGCTAAAGTGCGGTGCCCAGAATTGGACACAATACTCCAGTTGAGGCCGAACCACTGTTTTATAAAGATTCATCATAACTTCTTTGCTTTTGTACTCTGTGCCTCTATTTATAAAGCCCAGAATCCCGTGTGCTTTTTAACCGCTTTCTCAACCTGACCTGCCACCTTCAACGATTTGTGCACAAATACCCCCAGGTCTCTCTGTTCATGCACCCCCTTTAGGATTGTACCCTTTAGTTTATATTGCCTCTCCTCGTTCTTCCTACCAAAATGTATCACTTCGCACTTTTCTGTGTTAAACTTCATCTGCCACATGTCCGCCCATTCCACTAGCCTGTCTGTGTCCTCTTGAAGTCTATCACTATCCTCCTCACTGTTCGCTATACTTCCAAGTTTTGTGTCATCTGCAAATTTTGAAATTGTTCCCTGTACACCCAAGTCCAAATCATTAATATACATCAAGAAAAGCAATGGTCCTAGAACCAATCCCTGGAGAACACCACTGTGTACCTTCCTCCAGTCCGGAAAACAACCTTTCACCACTACTCTCTGTTTCCTGTCACTTACCCAATTCCATATCCATGCTGCCACTGTCCCTTTTATTCCATGGGCTTCAACTTTGCTAGCAAGCCTATTATGTGGCACTTTATCAAACGCCTTTTGGAAGTCCATGTACACCATGTCAACCACATTGCCCTCATCAACCCTCTCTGTTACCTCATCAAAAAACTCAATCAAGTTAGTTAAACACGATTTGCCTCTAACAAATCCGTGCTGGCTTTCCATAATTAATCCACACTTGTCCAAGTGACTGTTAATTTTGTTCCGGATTATCGTTTCTTAAAGCTTCCCCACTACCGATGTTAAACTGGCAATATGCGTGATCCATCTTAGAGTGGAGTCGAGGCTGCTCACCAGTCTATTATCGCTGTGTCTTTCCTCTCTCGGTACTCAGAGTACGACAGCAGGGGATTCTCATCTGGCACCAATTGGGACTGCATTAGTAATCTTTGCAAAGAGGCATAAGGATGACTGAGGTGGGAAACTCATGCTGACACGGGGTCTAAAGAGGGTCCAGTTCTGATTCACAGAGACCCGAAGATGATTCATTTCTAAGCAGTATCAAATACATTGCTTGTATTTAAGAGAGTATCTGACTACTGTCTGAAATTATGTTTATGTTTATGCAAATGTTCCCTCCAATGTTTTTTCGCATGCAGTCCCTTTAAACTTGCAGTTTCGCTTCCCTGAGACACAACGTACCTGTGCAGTGATAGAGAAACACCAGCAGAGGGAGATAGAGAGAGGTGTGACTGAGTACAGTGTGTTATACAGAGAGACACCAACAAGGGAGATAGAGAGAGGTGTGACTGAGTACTGTGAGTGATACAGAGAGACACCAGCAGAGGGAGATAGTGAGCGGGGTACTTAGTACAGTAAGTGATACAGATAGGCACCAGCAGAGGGAGATAGTGAGAGGTGTGACTGAGTATAGTGAGCGACACAGAGAGACACCAGCAGAGGGAGATAGTGAGAGGTGTGACTGAGTCCAGTGAGTGATACAGAGAGACACCAACAGAGGGAGATAGTGAGAGGTGTGACTGAGTCCAGTGAGCGACAGAGAGAGACACCAGCAGAGGGAGATAGTGAGAGGTGTGACTGAGTCCAGTGAGCGACAGAGAGAGACACCAACAGAGGGAGATAGTGAGAGGTGTGACTGAGTACAGTGAGTGATACAGAGAGACACCAACAAAGGGAGATAGTGAGAGGTGTGACTGAGTACAGTGAGTGATACATAGAGACACCAGCAGAGGGAGATAGTGAGAGGTGTGACTGAGTACAGTGAGTGATACAGAGAGACACCAGCAGAGGGAGATAGTGAGAGGTGTGACTGAGTACAGTGATACAGAGAGACACCAGCAGAGGGAGATAGTGAGAGGTGTGACTGAGTACAGTGAGTGATACAGAGAGACACCAGCAGAGGGAGATAGTGAGAGGTGGAATCCCCAATAAAGGGATCTAGAAACAAGCAGAAACCAAAAATATAATAATGAATAGTCAGCATGTATTTCAAAAGGGAAAGTCTTGCTTGACCAACCTCATTGAATTCTTTGAAGAGGTAACAGAGAGAGTAGACAAGGGCAATGTAGTAAATGTAATTTATCTAGATTTCCAAAAGGCCTTCGTTAAGGTACCACATAATAGACTATTGAATGAGGTCAGAGAATGCAGAGTCAGGGGACAAGTAGCAGAATGGATCTAGAATGGATCTAGAATGGATCTGACGAAAGGTCTTCGACCTGAAACGTTAACTGTGTTTCTCTCTCCACGGATGCTGCCTGGCCTGCTGAGTTTTTCCAGCGTTTTCTGTTGTTATAGCAGAATGGATTGCTGGCAGGCTTCAAGACAGAAAGCAGAGAGTCGAGGTAAATGGTAGCTATTCACAGTGGCAGAAGGTGAGTCGTGGTGTTCCACAAGGATCAGTGTTGGGACCACTGCTGTTCACAATTTATATTAACGATTTAGACTTTGGAATCAAAAATATAATTTCTAAATTTGCGTATGACACCAAATTGGGGGGGAATAGTCAATACTGTAGAGGATTGCTGCAAATTACAAGAAGACATTAATAAACTTGCAGAATAGGTGTATAATTGGGAAATTAAGTTCAACACAGATAAATGTGAGGCATTACATTTTGGTTAAAAAAATAGTGAGGTCACATATTACTAGGAAGCTAAGAATTGAAATGGGGTAGAGGAGCAAAGGGATCTGGGAGTACAAATACACAAATCACTAAAAGTTGTGACACAGGTTAACAAGGCCATAAAAAAAGCAAACCAAGCACTAGGTTTATTTCTAGATGGGTAGAATTGAAAAGTAGAGAAGTTATGTTAAACTTGTATCGAAGCTTGGTTAGACCACACTTGGAGCACTGCGTACAGTTCTGGTCGCCATATTGTAAAAAGGATATCGAGGCACTGGAGAGGGTGCACAGAAGATTTACAAGGATGATACCAGAAGTGCGAGGGTATACATATCAGGAAAGGATGAACAGGCTGGGTCTCCTTTCTCATGAAAAGCGATGGCTGAGGGGTGACCTAATAGAGGTCTTTAAAATGATGAAAGGTTTTGATAGAGTGGATACAGAGAGAGTGTTTCCACTTGTGGGTAAGAGCATCACTAGAGGCCATCAATAGAATATAGTCACCAAGAAATCCAATCGGGAATTCAGGAGAAACTTCTTCACCCAGAGAGTGGGGAGAATGTGGAACTCGCTACCACAGGGAGTGGTTGAGGCGAATAGTATAGATGCATTTAAGGGGAGGCTGGATAAGCATATGAGGGAGAAGGGAATAGAGGGTTACGCTGATGGAGTTAGATGAGGAAAGACGGGAGGAGGCTCGAGTGGAGCATAAACACCGGCATGGACTGGTTGGGCTGAATGGCCTGTTTCTGTGCCGTATATTCCATGTAATTCTATCCAAACTCGCGGTTGTAAACCAGACGTGACCTGTGATCAGGTCAGGGCGTCAGGATCTGCTGAACTAATCGGCTCACTGGCCCATTGTGTTCGCTTTTCTGCTGTCGCCTGTATCACAGCTCAACGTAACGAATAGCCTCCGGCTCCAAAACCGCTGGAGGTCCATTGTACACATGAGATCAGGGCTCGATGGCTTCTCTTATCTGAGCAGGGCCCAGGGTTGAGGCCTCGCATCGTGGAGTGAAGGCTCGGAGACTGCGGACCCCGAGAGAGATACCCGACGAAGATCACTGCCGAACCGGACAAGGTGAATTGATTCTCCACCCCCGCCCGCCCGTCATTTAAAAGCTCAGGTTTGGTGATGTCTAGTGAACCATGATGTGAACCCCAGACTGGAATTAATACGGGGCTCAGGCACAATTCCATTATTTATTTGGGAACTGAGCTTCAGCGCTCCCTCGAGTGGCTCAGCCAGTTCAAATGTTCAGCAACTGAGGGATCTTCTGAGATGGTCCCCGGTCAGTTTGGCACCTCCATCCCCATCCCTGAATTAGAGGTTTGTGGGTTCGAACCCCACTCCAGGGATTGAGCGCGTAGTCTGGGCCGAGACTCCCAGTGCCAGTACCGAGGGAGCGCTGCATCTGTGCAAGGTGCTGTCTTTCATCTGAGACATTAATCCCAGTCTCTGGGTTTTAAACTGAGGCCCCATCTCCCTGTTCAGGGGAGGCGGGGGGGATGTTAAACCGAGGTGCACGTGAGAAGGAGGATAACATATGAGGATCTTGTATCCTTTCAGCCCCGCCGCTGGCCAAGGGCTCAGCCATGCCCCTGCCAAGGACAGCCAGCACCATCTCCTCCAAGGGGGAGAGATGAGGCTAGGAATGGGAGGTGTGTCTCGTGTTTGGTACAGATTGTTGGTAGGTGAGTGATTGGGGTTGGGGCTCATGGATTGAGCAGAGTGTGAGGCTAGCGGCACAGTTGGTAGGTGACGGCTTTTGACGATGCATTCACTGACCTTGAGCACTGGTCTGAGGTCCTGAAGCTTCTTTGGGCGCTGGAGCCAGTTGGTGAGGGGGTCGGAGGGGTGGGTGGGGGGGGCGTCACTGGCAGTGACGGCCTCGGTGATCTGGTCCCACACCCTTCTTTCTGGAGGGCCTCCTGGCTCCTGTGTGTAGAGGACCTCTCTTGCGCTGTTCCCCCGAAGCTGTGTGGCTATCTCGGGGGTGCCGATCAACACGCATTGCAGGCCGCGCACAAAAGTGGAGATGAGGTACATAAGAACATAAGAAATAGGAGCAGGAGTCGGCCATTCGACCCCTCGAGCCTGCTCCGCCATTCAATGAGATCGTGGCTGATCTTCTACCTCTACGCCACTTTCCTGCACTATCCCCATATCCCTTGATTCCCTTAATATTCAAAAATCTATCGATCTCTGTCTTGAATATACTCAACGACTGAGCCTCCACAGCCCTCTGGGGTAGAGAATTCCGAAGACTCACCACCCTCTGAGTGAAGAAATTCCTCCTCATCTCAGGGCAACACGGTGGCATAGTGGTTAGCACTGGTGCCTCACAGCGCCAGGGACCCGGGTTCGAATCTGACCTCGGGTGACTGTCTGTGTGGAGTTTGCACATTCTCCCCGTGTCTGCGTGGGTTTCCTCCGGGTGCTCCGGTTTCCTCCCACAGTCCAAAAATGTGCGGGTTAGGTTGATTTGGCTATGATAAATTGACCCTTAGTGTTAGGGGGGGATTAAATATGTGGGGTTATGGGGATAGGATGGGATATGTTAGGGGGAATTAAATATGTGGGGTTACGGGGGTAGGGTGGGATATGTGTACTGTGGGGATTAAAGCAGGGACAGGGTACTGGATTTGGATGATCAGCCATGATCGTATTGAATGGTGGAGCAGGCTCGACGGGCCGAATGGCCTACTCCTGCTCCTAGATTCTATGTTTCTATGTCCTAAATGGCCGACCCCTTATCCTGAGACTGTGACCCCTGGTTCTAGACTCTCCTGTAGGGGGTGGTGGTGGTAGGGGTCAGCCTTGCCCCTGACTCAGTGAGCAGTTCGAATCGCTCCCACGCCCCAGGTTCAGACCGTGGACTTATTTAGGGGTTGTGAATAAAGATGCAGTAGACAACAGGATCCGATGAATGAATTTTGACTTTTATTCAAAGTAAAAGGTAACAAACTTAAAACACACTTCACACTTAAACAGGTTGGGGAACACACGGTACAGTCGAGGGAGAATGACAATATACAAAAACCCTTATCCCTCCCCAAAAATCCCACTATCTAGCTAGGTTTCGGTTTCAGGAGATCAGGGATAATGCTCACCAAACAGGGGTTTTAACAGTGCGAAATCCAGCCAGGTAAGTTGATGGTGATTCTGGTCATCGAGTGTCTTCCTGGAACATGCTGCTTCTGGGCAGAGCTGAGAGGGAGAGTCCGGAGAGAGAGAGCTGTCCCAGCATTGTCAGCGAGTCCAAAAGAAAGCGAGTCTTGGGTCAGGCTACAATTATATCGTCCTTTTCGCGCCCAACACTCCTCACTAAAGCTGGTTTCGTGCTGAAGTGATTGGTTTCAGGTGAGGCCTGTTCATTCCATTGTCTTGTTAAGTTTTGATGGGCCTTCAACTATGCTAAACCAAATCAAATCCTGGTCAATTGAAAAACCTCGTTACCAGTAACGGCTTTTGACTGAGTCAAATGGCTTGCGTCCTGTTGTTTTATGGAAGTTTGCATTGTTCTCATGTTTTGGGTTTCTTGCTGGGCCTAGCATTCCTATCTTTATGTGTCTCCTTGAATGGGTTCTGTGTTTTGGGTGGGGCGGCCTTCTCCCAGGGCCTATTGTCCAAATGTTAATGTGTTTGCTGGGGCTTGAATTCCCAGACAATGCAATACCCAAAACTGCTATTTACAGAGGTTGACTTTAAAAATGCCAAAAGCTTGGTTTTGGTTTTAATTCCTTATTTTTATCACTCTGGGGTAGTTCCAAAGTATTTATTTTTTTCCTTAGATTTGGGGATCTGCAAATTTTGGAAACTTACACTCCAGCGAGCTATTGGGGACTTGGCCTGGAGGGTGTTGCACGGAGCGGTCCCGTGCAATAGGTTATTAAATAGGTTCACGGACTCCCAGGCTGCTTGCCATTTTTGCGGCCTGGAGGAGTCCGTCTTTTACGTTTATATTGAATGTGAGAGGTTGCAGCCCCTCTTTCATTATCTGAAGGGGCTGCTCCTCAATTTCTGGTTGCACTTCAGCCCCACGCTCCTGATCTACGGTCACCCGGTGCGGAGGGGAGCGGGTAGGTCGGAGGACCTCCTCGTAGGACTGCTCCTGGGCCTGGCTAAAAAAAGCCATTAATTGGTCCAGGCAGCGGGCGGTTGAGGGGGTCGTTCGGCCCGATTGCCTGCCTCTCTTCCACGGCCATGTTCGCGCCCGGGTGGCCCTGGAGATGGAGCACGCGGTGTCCGCCGGCACGCTTGAGTTTTTCCGCGACCGGTGGGCGCCGCGGGGACTGGAGTGCATCATCACCCCGGGCTACCAAATTTTAATTTGATTTATTAAGTTTCCTTTAAAGTTTTATTGAGTTACAGATATTTGATTTGGTATGCATCAAAAGAGTACACTCCAGCGAGGGGAAACATCCTCCCTACATCTACCCTGTCAAGCCCTGTAAGAATTTTGTATGTTTCAATGAGATCACCTCTCATTCTTCTAAACTCCGGAGAATATAGGCCTAGTCTACTCAATCTCTAGAAGATCAGCCATGACCCTATTGAATGGCGGAGCAGGATTCAAGGGGCCGAATGGCCGACTCCTGCTCCTATTTCTTATGTCCTCAGTACATTTGTTGACAAGGTAACTTACAGCCTGAAAGAAGACTTGGCTGGGTTGGTTGATATTTGCCTTTCAAGCCTCCGTTGCAGATTGCGAGTGTGACTTCAGTTCAATGAATCAGGTCTCAAACGAGTCTCACAACAGACTGGAAGTTTCAGAATAAGGGGGCATCCTTTTAAATCGGAAATGAGGAGGAATTTCTTCTCTCAGAGGGTGGTGAATCTTTGGAATTCTCTGCCCCAGGGAGCTGTGGAGGCGGGGTCGTTGAATATATTTAAGGTGGAGATAGACAGATTTTTAAACGATAAGGGAGTCAAGGGTTATGAGGAGCGGGCAGGAAAGTGGAGTTGAGGCCAAGATCAGATCAGCCATGATCTTATTGAATGGCGGAGCAGGCTCGAGGGACTGAGTGACCTCCTCCTGCTCCTACATCTTATGTTCTTATGTTCTTACCCATCTGGACCAACTTATGAGGATAACATCCTGCCTCACCACAAACGGCGATGAAGACCGTTCCAACGCACTCCAGGCTGGCCCTCACGTGCTACCCTATGTGAACTTGAGGGCATCCAAAACTCTACTGCCCCGTGTTCTAACTCTCACCAAGTCCCGTTCACCCATCACCCCCTGTGCTCGCTGATCTACATTGGCTCCCGGTTAAGCAGCGCCTCGATTTCAAAATTCTCATCCTTGTATTCAAATCCCTCTGTGGCCTCCTCGACCCTCCCTATCTGTGTAATCTGCTTCAACCCCACAACCCCCCGAGATATCTGCGCTCCTCTAATTCTGCCCTCTTGAGCATCCCTGATTATAATCGCTCAACCATTGGTGGCCGTGCCTTCTGTTGCCTGGGCCCTAAGCTCTGGAATTCCCTGCCTAAACCTCGCTACCTCTCTACCTCTCTTTCCTCCTTTAAGATGCTCCTTAAACCTACCTCTTAGACCAAGCTTTTGGTCACCTGCCCTAATTTCTCCTTATGTGGCTCGGTGTCAAATTTTTTGTCTCAAAATACTGCTGTGAAGCGCCTTGGGACGTTTTACTACGTTAAAGGCGCTATATAAATGCAAGGTGTCGTTGTTGTTCTTGTATCTCATCGAGGGATTCCAATCAACAGACACAAGGAGACCCAAGAATTGAGATGTAGGTTATTTTATTCCCCCAGAGCCCTGGTTAAAACAGACACGGTATCAGAGCAATTAACGACAGCGTAAGGAGGGTTAGATCTTGTTGAACAGCCGGACTGGCGCTGGTTGTTTTCGTAGTCTTAGCGGCTGTCGCAGTGTCAGCGGCTGTCGTAGTGTCAGCGGCTGTCGTAGTCTTAGCGGCTGTCGTAGTGTCAGCGGCTGTCGTAGTCTGCGCCGTGCTGACCAATGGCCTCTCTCGCCCACGGTTGCACCCGCTCCCTTTGCAACAGTAGAACTCTTGGTTTGGGTTGATGGTGTACGCCTGAAAGAAGTCCGGGTTTTTGCAGATACTCTCAGAAGCACAGCCTTTCATGGTGATGTTCTGCACTGTTCCAACTGAAAAAAGTAACATTCGAACCAGAGAATCAGAAAAACTTACAGCACAGAAGGAGGCCATTCGGCCCGTTGTGCCCGTGCTGGCTCTTTCAAAGACCAGTCGTGGTCAGTCCCACGCCCCCGCTCTTTGTCCGTGACCCTGTGAGCTCCTCATCCCCAAGTACCTGTCCGACTCCCGTTTAAAATTATTGATGGAATCAGCTTCCACCACCTTGTCAGGGAGAGCGTTCCAGATCCCAACAACTCTGAGTGAAAAACTATCTCCTCATCTCCCAAATAGATCTTTGCCTGTGATTTTGAATCTATGACCTCTGGTTATTGACCCACTCACCAGAGGGAATAGTCTTTCTCCATCTCCTCGATCCAAACCTCTCATCATCTTGAAAACCCCCATTGGGTCACCTCTTCACCTTCTCTGTTCCAAGGAGAACAGTCCCAACGTTTCCAACCTCTCCTCATAACTGAAGTCCCTCATCCCTGGTAACATCCTGGGAAACCTCCTCTGTGGCCTTTCTGAGGTCTTGACATCTTTCCTGAAGTGTGGGGCCCAGAATTGTCCACAATACTCCAGCTGTGGTCTAACCAGTGATTTATAAAGTTCTAGCGTGACCTCTTGACTTTTATATTCTATTCCTCTATTTATCAACCCAAGTAACCCATACGCCTTTTTAACCACCTTATCAACTTGCCCTGCCACCTTTAAGGATTTGTGTGTATGGACACCAAGGTCCTCTCTGCTCATCTACACTTTTCAAAACCGTGCCTTTTATAGTGCACCGTCTTTCCATATTAGTCCTCCCAAAGTGCATCACTGGACACTTCTCCGCATTGAACTCCATCTGCCCTGCTTCACATCCTCTGCTTCCTCTGTGAAGACAGATGCAAAGTAATCATTTAACACTTTAGCCTTGTGCTCTGCCTCTACATGAAGATTTCCCTTTGGGTTCTGAATAGACCCAACTTTATCGCTGTGAACCGCTTACACTGTAAGGGCCAAAAATTCGGCCCTTCCCGGGTGAGTACACAGTCCGTGCTCACCCGTAAGGCGTCCCGAAGTGCCGGTTTCCTGCATGCACTGCGCATGCGCGGGAAACCGGAACTTCCGGTCTGGTGAAGGGAGGGGTTCAGAGGTGAACCGCGTGCGCGGTAGAGGCTGTGCGCACGCAGCACACTTAGGTTTTTTTTCAGGTTTCTACGGGAGGGTAAGTATTGAAGAACCTACGCTTTTAAAAAGGAGGCACAGGAGCCGTTTTCAACAAGGTAAGTGGTTAATTAAGTATAATTTAAAAAAAATTTCAACAATTTTATCTTTTTTAGATACTTTAAAGAAAGGTAAGTTTATTTTTAGCACTGTTAAAAAGTATTTTAATTTTTTCAAAAATGTAATTTTTTGTTTAAAGTGGTTAATTTATTTAACTATAGTTATTTTATAAATGTGATGGTTTTTTTTAATTTATTTTAAGTTTAGCTGTTCTTTAAGGGGCCGATTTCAATTCACAGATTTGACAGGTCTTCCTGTCAAATCTATGAATGAAAGATGGTCTGCTGCCATTGGCTCTCCATGGCCCACGTGATCCCAGGGGACGCATCGCACTAACTGCGCCCCTGGAACACGCAAGCACTGCGCGCCGGCTCTTGGAGCAAGCCCAGGAGCTGAAGTTCCCGTGGGCCCAAAACACAACGGCAGGCGCGGTAGGTAAGAGCGCGCGCGATCCTTACCCCCGCGGCAAGCCGGAGAGGCGAATTTCTGGGCCTATATGTTTATAAAATGTTTTCGGGTTCAATTTAATGTTGCCTGCTAATCTTTTCTTGTACCCTCTCTGTGCCTCCCGTATTAACATCTTCAATTCCCTCCTGTACTTTCCATAACCTTCCTGGTTATTAACTGAATCTTGCTCCTGACATTTGTCATAAGCTTCCCTTTTCTGTTTTATTTTAACTTTTATTTCCTTTGCATTAGCTTTGGATGCTCTTACCCTTTCCCTTCAAAGGAATATGCCTAGTTTGTACCTGAGCTATCTCTTCCCTGAACGCCCTCCATTGCTCCATTACTGCTTGACCCTGCAATCGTCTTTTCCAATCTACCTGTGCTGGGGCCCTTCTTAAATCATTCAAATTAGCTCTTCCCCAGTTGAGCATTTTTACCTTGGATATTTTCAGTTCTCTCTCTGTAATTACTCGAAACCGAATCATGTTGTGGTCACAGTTAGCTAGATGATCTCCTATTCTAACACCCTCCACTTGCCCTACTACATTTCCCAGAACCAGATCCAACACTGCCTCCTTCCTTGTTGGACTGGAGACATATCGATCGAGAACGTTCTCCTGTACATGTATCAGAAACTCCTCTCCTTCTCTACCCTTAGCACTGTGTTTTTCCCAGTCTATATCAGGGTAATTAAAGTCTCCTAATATTACTACTCTATTTTTGTTGCACGCCTTTGAAATTTGCCGACAGATTTGCTCCTCTATCTCCTCACTGTTTGGAGCTCCATAAAAAAACTCCCAACAATGTACCAGCTCCTCCTCTGTTCCTCAACTCAAGCCAGATAGATTCAGGCCAAGATCCATCTATTAAACCCTTTCTCTTTAGAACTGTAACATCATCCTTAATCAATACTGCCACACCCCCAACTCGTTTTCCTTCTCTACCAGTCCTGAATACTTGGTAACCAGGAATTTTATTCTATTTTCCTCAATCTGGTCCTTGCAATTTTTGGGATATTTCTAACTTTACTGCGGATTATATCTCTCTGTCCCTGGGAAGGAATTCCAGAGGTTGGTATTACGTTGGGGTTACGTTGGGAGATAATTGATGGAGTAAAATGGAAGACTTACGTGGGCCCGAGACGTGGAGACACCACTTCTGCTCCCCGACACATTTCACCGTTTCCTTGGGATCTTCACACGTCTGGTTCACAATCGCTAAGCACCCGTAACACTCGAGGCCGTTCAAAGTGGAGTTTGCTTCTTCTGTCCAATAAACGAGAAGATACACGTCAGATTCTTCCGCCCGCTGCCAGCCCCTCACACGTCAGACTCCCCGGGAGAGAAATTCATCTTGGACAGCATGGCAGAACGGGCGGTATCACATTGACAGCGTGTTATAGCCTCACCCGCGACCCCCCAACCACCCGAAATTGGACTGATTATCAGTCGGGGCGTGTAACGTGCCCATAGCATACCACGCCAAGACTTGACTATTCAACCTAACTGGCCTGGGTTTTTAATCTGTTTTCTCACCACTCCCAGGAGATCACACGGTTTCGGGTCGGGTGGCTGGCTGGATGGACCCGAGGGTCTTTACCTTGTTTGGAGAAAGCGGAGTGAGAACTAGGGGCATAATTTCAGAATAAGGGGGCACCCTTTTAAATCGGAAATGAGGAGGAATTTCTTCTCTCAGAGGGTCGTGAATCTTTGGAATTCTCTTCCCCAGAGAGCTGTGGAGGCGGGGTCATTGAATATATTTAAGGTGGAGATAGACAGATTTTTGAACGATAAGGGAGTCAAGCGTTATGGGGAGCGGGCAGGGAAGTGGAGTTGAGGCCAAGCTCAGATCAGCCATGATCTTATTGAATGGCGGAGCAGGCTCGAGGGGCCAAATGACCTCCTCCTGCTCCGACGTCTTATGTTCTTATGAGTTGTTTCTTTCAGGGAGCCGAGGGGTTAACATTTAACGGTACACTGAGCATTGAGGGCAAGTTTCATCGCCCCCTGCCTGGTGCAATGTCACCTAAACTGGGTCCCAATATAGATAAGTGCGAGGTGATACAGTTTGGTCGGAAGAGTAAGGAGGTCACATACTCCATGGAAAATAAATGTCTAAATAGGGCGGAGGAACAGTGAGATCGGGGGGTACAGATACACAGATCACTAAAAGTAACGACGCAGGTTAATAAACCCATAAATAAAACAAACAAAGATCTGGGGTTAATTTTTAGTGGGATAAAATTGAAAAGCAGAGAAGTTGTGTTAAACTTGTACAGAGTCTTGGTTAGCCCACATTGTGAACAGTTCTGGTCTCCATATACCTTGCTTAGACCACACTTGGAGCACTGGGCACAGTTCTGGTCTCCGTATACCTTGGTTAGACCACACTTGGAGCACTGTGCACAGTTCTGGTCTCCATATACCTTGGTTAGACCACACTTGGAGCACTGCGCACAGTTCTGGTCTCCATATACCGTGGTTAGACCACTCTTGGAGCACTGTGCACAGTTCTGGTCTCCATATTATAAAAAGGATATAGAGGCACTGGAGAAGGTGCAACAAAGATTTACTAGAATGATACCAGAACTGAGAGGTTATACCTATCAGGAAAGATTGAGCAGGTTGGTGTTCTGTTCTCTAGAAAAGAGAAACTGGGGTGGGGGGGGGTGACCTGATAGAGATCTTCAAGATTATTAAAGGTTTCGATAGGGTAGACGTAGAGAAAATGTTTCCACTTGTGGTTGAGACCAGACTAGGGGCCATCAATCTAAGATCGTCACTAATAAATCCAATAGGGAATTCAGGAGAAACTTCTTTACTCAGAGAGTGGTGTGAATGTGGAACTCACTACCACAGGGAGTGGTTGAGGCGAAGAGCATAGATACATTTAAGGGGAAGCTGGATAAAGACATGAGGGAGACAGGAATAGCGGGATATGTTGATGGGGTGAGATGACGAAGGGTGGGAGGAGGCGCGTGTGGAGCATAAACACCGGCACGGACCAGTTGGGCCGAATGGCCTGTTTCTGTGCTGTAAATGCTTTATAATTCATTGCAATGCACATAACTCGCCACCTTCCCGTGAGTGTGTTTGTACCATACCTGTGATGGCTTGGTTGTTGCAGAGGTCGGATTGGCAGCACCGATCAGCCGTGTACGCTGAGTATGCACTGCCGCTACTGAAGGACAGAGTTCCAATACAGGTCCCGCAGTTGTTGCGGAAAACACTTTGGGTAGATCCTCCTGAAAAAATAGAACCAGGGACTTTATTCAGTTAAAGTACCGACACAGACTGTGAGAACCACAGAAGGAAGTTTTGCTACAATTGTACAGGGCTTTGGTGAGACCACACCTGGAGCACTGTGCACAGTTTTGGTCTCCTTATCTGAAGATGTACATACTTGCCTTAAAGACGGTGCAATGAAGGTTCACTAGATTGATCCCTGGGATGAGAGGGTTGTCCTATGAGGAGAGATTGTGTAGAATTGGCCTATACTCTCTGGAGTTTAGAAGAATGAGAGGTGATCTTGTTGATACATATAAGATTCTGAGGGGAATTGAAAGGGTAGATGCTGAGAGGTTGTTTCCCTTGGCTGGAGAGTCTAGAACTAGGGGGCATAGTCTCAGGATAAGGGGCCGGCCATTTAAGACTGAGATGAGGAGAAATTTCTTCACTCAGAGGGTTGTGAATCTTTGGAATTCTCTACCCCAGAGGGCTGTGGATGCTCAGTCGTTGAGTATATTCAAGGCTGAGATCGATCGATTTTTGGACTCTAGGGGAATCAAAGGATATGGAGATCGGGCGGGAAAGTGGAGATGAGGTAGAAGATCAGCCATGATCTTATTGAATGGTGGAGCAGGCTCGAGGGGCCGTTTGGCCAACTCCTGCTCCTAATTCTTATGTTCTTATGTTCCTATGACCAGGTGGCCAGGTTGCTGCCCCCATTCCCCTGAAGGCAGTTAAGTTCATGCAACGTTCTGGTCCCACAGTTGAGGGCAGCCCTCGAGTATCTCACCCATGTTGGTGTCCTTCATGACTTATGTAGAATTTTCAGCACAGAAGGAGGCCATTCAGCCTCTCGTACCCATGCCAGCTCAATTTTGCTAACCAGTTTATTATATGGTAATTCCAAATTTCTCATCCTTGGTTTCAAATCACTCATTGTCCTCGCCCCTCCCTATCTCTGTAATCTCCTTCAGCCCCACAACCCTCCGAGATATATCTATCTATCTGTCTATCTATCTATCTATCTATCTATCTATCTATCTATCTATCTATCTATCTATCTATCTATCTATCTGTCTATCTATCTATTTGTCTGTCTGTCTGTCTGTCTGTCTGTCTGTCTGTCTATCTATCTATCTGTCTATCTGTCTGTCTATCTATCTGTCTGTCTGTCTGTCCGTCTATCTATCTATCTATCTATCTATCTATTTGTCTATCTATCTATCTGTCTGTCTGTCTGTCTATCTATCTGTCTGTCTGTCTGTCTGTCTATCTATCTATCTATCTATCTATCTATCTATCTATCTATCTATCTATCTGTCTGTCTATCTATCTGTCTGTCTGTCTGTCTATCTATCTGTCTATCTGTCTATCTATCTATTTGTCTATGTGTCTATCTGTCTATCTATCTATCTGTCTGTCTGTCTATCTGTCTATCTATCTATCTGTCTATCTGTCTGTCTATCTATCTATCTGTCTATCTATCTATTTGTCTATGTGTCTATCTGTCTATCTATCTATGAGTCTGTCTGTCTGTCTATCTGTCTATCTATCTATCTACCTATTTGTCTATGTGTCTATCTGTCTATTTATCTATCTATCTATCTGTCTATCTATCTATGTGTCTATCTGTCTGTCTATCAATCTATCTGTCTATCTATCTGTCTGTCTATCTATCTGTCTATCTGTCTGTCTATCTATCTGTCTATCTATCTGTCTATCTATCTGTCTATCTATCTATCTATCTGTCTATCTATCTATCTATCTATCTGTCTATCTATCTATTTGTCTGTCTGTCTGTCTGTCTGTCTGTCTGTCTGTCTGTCTGTCTGTCTGTCTGTCTGTCTATCTATCTATAAGAACATAAGAACATAAGAAATAGGAGCAGGAGTAGGCCAATCGGCCCCTCGAGCCTGCTCCGCCATTCAATAAGATCATGGCTGATCTGATCCTAACCGCCAATCTACTATCTATCACAGAACCATCTCCTGCATCTAACAGAATTGCACACACGAAATAGGAGCAGAATCAGGCTACACAGTCCCTGGGCCCGCTCCACTACCCACAGGGCCATGACCGATCCGAACCTAGACTCATGTCCAAATTCCTGCCCGCTCCCCGTAACCCTTAATGCCCTTTACTTCTAGGAAACTGTCTATTTCTGTTTTAAATTTAATTAATGTTGTAGCTTCTACAGCTTTTTGTGGCAGCATATTCCATGGACCTACCACCCTCTGAGTGAAGTAGTTCCTCCTCATCTCAGTTTTGAAAGAGCAGCCCCTTATTCTAAGACTATGTCCCCTAGTTCTCGTCTCACCCGTCATCGGGAACATCCTCCCCGCATCCACCCGATCCAACCCCTTCACAATCTTATATGTTTCAATAAGATCGCCTCTCATTCTTCTGAACTCCAATGAGTAGAGTCCCAATCTACCCAACCTCTCCTCATATGACCACCCCCTCATCCCCGGGATTAACCGAATGAACCTTTTTTGCACTGCCTCGAGAGCAAGGATGTCTTTCCTTAAGTAAGGACACCAAAACTGTATGCAGTATTCCAGGTGCGGTCTCACCAATACCTTGTACAACTGAAGCAATACCTCCCTATTTTTATATTCTATCTCCCTAGCAATGAAAGCCAACATTCCATTTGCCTTCTTAATCACTTGCTGCACCTGCATACTAACCTTTTGAGTTTCGTGCACCAGGACCCCCAAATCCCTTTGCACTTCAGTACTCTCCAGTTTCTTGCCATTAAGATAATAAATTGCTCTAGGATTTTTCCTGCCAAAGTGCATCACCTCACACTTTCCAGTGTTGTATTCCATCTGCCAAATCTCTGCCCACTTACTTAGCCTGTCTATGTCCCCTTGCAGGTTTTTTATGTCCTCCTCATTCACTACTTTCCCTCCCATCTTTGTATCATCTGCAAATTTTGATATGTTACACTTGGTCCCTTCCTCCAAATCGTTAATATAGATTGTGAAGAGTTGGGGACCCAGCACTGACCCCTGTGGAACACCATTAGTTACTGATTGCCAGTCTGAGAATGAACCATTTATCCCAACTCTTTGCTTTTTGTTAGATAGCCAATCCTCTATCCATGCCAGAATATTACCCCCAATTCCGTGATTTTTTACCTTAAGCAATAATCTTTTGTGTGGCACCTTGTCAAATGCCTTTTGGAAGTCGAAATACACTACGTCCACTGGTTCCCCTTTATCCACTCTATATGTTACTATCTGTCTATCTGTCTGTCTATCTATCTGTCTGTCTGTCTGTCCGTCTATCTATCTATCTATCTATCTATCTATCTATCTATCTATTTGTCTATCTATCTATCTGTCTGTCTGTCTGTCTATCTATCTGTCTGTCTGTCTGTCTATCTATCTATCTATCTATCTATCTATCTATCTATCTATCTATCTATCTATCTATCTATCTATCTATCTATCTGTCTATCTATCTATCTGTCTGTCTGTCTATCTATCTATCTGTCTATCTATCTATCTGTCTATCTATCTATTTGTCTATGTGTCTATCTGTCTATCTATCTATCTGTCTGTCTGTCTATCTGTCTATCGATCTATCTGTCTATCTGTCTGTCTATCTATCTATCTGTCTATCTATCTATTTGTCTATGTGTCTATCTGTCTATCTATCTATGAGTCTGTCTGTCTGTCTATCTGTCTATCTATCTATCTACCTATTTGTCTATGTGT
>JASTWF010000652.1:0-135000 GCA_030390025.1 Squalus acanthias | reverse complement strand
CTGTCTGTCTGTCTATCTATCTATCTATCTATCTATCTATCTATCTATCTATCTATCTATCTATTTGTCTATGTGTCTATCTGTCTATCTATCCGCTATTATATAATTTGCAATCCTACAAGAAATTAATCTTATGTGGATGAAGTCTCACCGACTGTCTGTGTGATTAAGGTAGTTGAGCATTTGAGGTTCCGAGTTGGATCACAGATTGCTTGATTCTGTCCACAGTTTCCTGCTGTTAAACTGACACAATTGAAACATTTCAGAGCCGAGGCTGCAACAAAGAGAACAAGGAAATAATAATCAGTCACTGTTGCCGCCAATGAACGGACCAAATGTAAAAGCCTTGGAATCGGGCGCTTTGCCAGTCCCCAGGACGTCCTAAAGCATTTCACAGACTCTGAAGTAGGTTAAAAGTGTTGTAATGTCGGAAATGGGGCAGCCAATTTACGCACAGCAAGATCCCTCAAACATCAATGAGATAAATGACTGAATAAGTGATGTTGATTGAGGGATAAATATTGGCCCGGACACTGGGGAGGACTCTCCTGCTCTTCTTCAAAATAGTGCCATGGGATCGTTTACGTCCACCAGAAAGAGCAGACGGGGCCTAGATTTAACATCTCATCCGAAAGACCGCACTTCTGACAGTGCGGCGCTCTCTCAGTACTGCCCCTCCAGCAGTGCAGCGCTCCCTCAATACAGCTCCTCAGACAGTTCAGCGCTCACTCAGTACTGCCCCTCCGACAGTGCGGCGCTCACTCAGTACTGCCCCTCCGACAGTGCGGCGCTCCCTCAGTACTGCCCTTCCGACAGTGCGGCGCTCCCTCAGTACTGCCCTTCCGACAGTGCGGCGCTCCCTCAGTACTGCCCCTCTGACAGTGCGGCGCTCCCTCAGTACTGCCCCTCTGACAGTGCGGTGCTCCCTCAGTACTGCCCCTCCGACAGTGCGGCGCTCCCTCAGTACTGCCCTTCCGACAGTGCGGCGCTCCCTCAGTACTGCCCCTCTGACAGTGCGGCGCTCCCTCAGTACTGCCCCTCCGACAGTGCGGCGCTCCCTCAGTACTGCCCCTCCAACAGTGCGGCACTCCCTCAGTACTGCCCCTCCAACAGTGCGGCCCTCCCTCAGTACTGCCGCTCCGACAGTGCAGCGCTCCCTCAGTACTGTCCCTCCGACAGTGCGGCCCTCCCTCAGTACTGCCGCTCCGACAGTGCAGCGCTCCCTCAGTACTGTCCCTCCGACAGTGCGGCCCTCCCTCAGTACTGCCCCTCCGACAGTGCCGCGCTCCCTCAGTACTGCACTGGGAGTGTCTGCCTGGATCATGTGCTCAAGTCTCTGGAGTGGGACTTTGAACCCACAACCTTCTGACTCAGAGGTGAGAGGGCTACCCACTTAGCCACAGCTGAAATCTAGGGTACCATCAACATCCTTGACCAGAAAACTTACTGGACCAGCCACATAAATACTGTGGCTACAAAAGCAGGTCAGAGGCTGGGTATTCCGTGGTGATTGTCTCACCTCCTGACTCCCCAAAGCCTTTCCACCACCTACAAGGCACAAGTCAGGAGTGTGATGGAATACTCTCCCCTTGCCTGGGTGAGTGCACCTCCAACAACACACAAGAAGCTCAGCACCATCCAGGACAAAGCAGCCCGCTTGATTGGCACCCCATCCACCACTTTAAACATTCACACCCTCCCCCACCGGCGCACCGTGGCTGCAGTGTGTACCATCTACAAGATGCACTGCAGCAACTCGCCAAGGCTTCTTCGGCAGCACCTCCCAAACCCGTGACCACTTCCACCTAGAACGACAAGGGCAGCAGATGCATGGGAACACCACCACCTCCAAGTTCCCCACCAAGGCACACAGCATCCTGACATGGAAATATATCGGCCGTTCCTTCACTGTCGCTGGGTCAAAAAGCTGGAACTCCCTACCTAACAGCACTGTGGGAGTACCTTCACCACACGGACTGCAGTGGTTCAAGAAGGCGGCTCACCACCACCTTCTCAAGGGTAATTAGGGATGGGCAATAAATGCTGGCCTTGCCAGCGACGCCCACATCCCAAGAAAGAATTTTTAAGAATCACTCATTTTTCTGTGGCATAATGAACTTTGCGTTAACACACGTCTCATATAGGAATGGAATACTATTTGTGTATATATAAGTATGGTACCTCTAACTAACAGTTCTATTGAAATAATCAGCTTGAAAGAGATTAACAAATGACAAATTTAATAAAACGTCTCACCTTCAGTAACCAGAGCGCAAATGATGAAAATGCCGGAGAACAACTTCATCTTTGCGTTGAACTTTGGAGTTCCTCCCGGGGACCAGTGACACAAACCTCTTCTCCTCACCGCTCTGCAGACAGTGTCTATCAGTCACCCAGTATATATGGAAGAAGCTCCACCCAAATCGAGAGTCTCCGCCTTCCTTGTGTCCTTGCCAAGGTGGGCTAGGTCAATCATCAATGCTCTTCATTGCAATCCGATGACAATTAATCGGTGCTGAACTGCTGACCTCACTCACCTACAGCTTTAGCAGCCTATTGTCCACAGCCATCTCACTCTTGCTAGTCCCGCCTTGAGATGGTGGACATTTGAGATGGAAATGTGCACACAGACCATTACTCACAAAACATCGCTTACATTTAAAACCAACAGAAAAGTCACCTGCTGCCCAAGATCTGGGTGAGTGAGGCACCAATTAATTGTTATCGGAATGGAATGAAGAGGTAGGCAGTTCAGCACCAATTAATTGTCATCGGAATGGAATGGAGAGGTAGGCAGTTCAGCACCGATTGGTAAGGATAAATGGAAATAGGAATTCAGGATTTGGATCTGGCGGGGGGGGTGGAGTGCCTGTATTCTGTTTGAGATTTGTGGTCCAACCTGTTTCGAGACGAACGGGAAGGATGTTGGCTCTTTCAAAATCCACATTTCTCATCAAGTGTTGTTCTTGTTCCTCCTCTGTGAAGAATGAATCCACCCTTGTTGATTATTTCCAGCCGGTTTGCCAATAAGTTGTTGAATGTAAATCTTGTTTCAGATTTTGCAATTGTTTTGGAAACACACAGGGTTTCAAAAAGGTGAAGTGACAACCAAAGCGGAGCCACCTTCTTGCAAGAACACCAATATTTCAGCACAGGCTTCACCGAATCAGAGAATGGTACAGCACAGAAGGAGGCCATTCGGCCCATCGTGCCTGTGCCGGCTCTTTGAAAGAGCTCTCCAATTAGTCCCACTCCCCCCTGCTCTTTCCCCAGAGCCCTGCAAAATTATCCTCTTCAAGTATTCGTCCAATTCCCTTTGATAGTTACGACAAAGGGGTATCGACAGAGTGAGTGAATGTGCAAAACTGTGGCAAATGGACTTACACGGAAGCAAATGTGAGGTCATCCACTTTGGACTTAAAAAGGATAGAACAGGGTACTTTCTAAATGGTGAAAGGTTAAAAACAGTGGAGGTCCAACAAGTCCAGTGTCCAGGTACATAGATCATTAAAATATCATGGACAGCTACAGAAAATAATCAAAAAGACTAATGGAATACTGGCCTTTATATCTAGAGGACTAGACTACAAGGGGGTGGAAATTTTTGTTTTTTTTATTCATTTATGGGATGTTGGCGTCGCTGGCAAGGCCAGCATTTATTGCCCATCCGTAATTGCCCTTGAGAAGGTGATGGTGAGCCGCCTTCTTGAACCGCTGCTGTCCATGTGGTGAAGGTGCTCCCACAGTGCTGTTAGGAGGGAGTTCCAGGATTATGACCCAGCGATGATGAAGGATCGGCGATATACTTCTAAGTCAGGATGATGTGTGTGACTTGGAGGGGAAATTGGAGGTGGTGGTGTTCCCAGGCGCCTGCTGCCCTTGTCCTTCTAGATGGAAGAGGTTGCGGGTTTGGGAGGTCCTGCCGAAGAAGCCTTGGCGAGTTGCTGCTGTGCATCTTGTAGATGGTACACACTGCAGCCACGGTGCGCCGGTGGTGGAGGGAGTGAATGTTTAAGGTGGTGGATGGGGTGCCAATCAAGCTGGCTGCTTTGTCCTGGATGGTGTCGAGCTTCTTGAGTGTTGTTGAAGATGTACTCATCCAGGCAAGTGGAGAGTATTCCATCACTTGTGCCTGACTTGTACCTTGTGGATGGTGGAAAGGCTTTGGGAAGGCAGGAGGTGAGACATGCGCCACTGCATACCCAGCCTCTGACCTGCTCTTGTTGCCACAGTATTTATGTGGCTGGTCCAGTTAAGTTTCTGGTCAATGGTGACCCCTAGGATGTTGATGGCGATGGATTCGGCACTGTGGGAGGGGCAGTACTGAGGGAGCGCCGCACTGTGGGAGGGGCAGTACTGAGGGAGCACCGCACTGTCGGAGGGGCAGTACTGAGGGAGCGCCGCACTGTGGGAGGGGCAGTACTGAGGGAGCGCCGCACTGTCGGAGGGGCAGTACTGAGGGAGCGCTGCACTGTTGGAGGGGCAGATGTGAAAGGCGCTGTATGAATAAAATGAAATTCCTTCCTTCCTTCCTGAGATCGCCAGGCTGATCAACAACAACAACAACAACTTGTATTTATCTAGCACCTTGAGACGTTTTACTAGATAAATACTGAGCCACTGCGAACACAAGTGAATGTCTGTGTAAAAGGCAGGGGAGGAAGAGGAAGATTACTCAGCTGGGCTAAGTACAAGGGTTACTTCATCCACGGATTCTATAACAGGACTCAGAGTCTGTACAGTGCAATCTCATCGAGGGTTTCCACTCAACTGAAACATGGAGAGCTAGGAATGATATGTAATTTGGAATTAGCGAGTAAAGTTGCCCCATATTAAGTAACTGACCCCTACAGGCCATTCAGCCCATCGTGCCTGTGCCGGCTCTTTGAAAGAGCTCTCCAATTAGCCCCGCTCTTCCCCCTCGCTCTTTCCCCACAAATTCTTCATTTTCAAGTATATACCCAATTCCCTTTTGAAAGTTACTATTGAATCTGCTTCCACCGCCCTTTCAGGCAGCGCGTTCCAGATCACAACAACTCGCTGCGTAAAACAAACTTCTTATTTGCGCCGGAACAGACTAAAAATTTACTGCAGCGAGGATTTATCACCCCCCAGAGCCCTGGTTAAAACAGACATGGTATCAGTGCAATGAACAGCCAGGCTTTAGTCAGTGTCAGCGGCTGTCCTAGTGTCAGCGGCTGTCGTAGTCTGCGCCGTGCTGACCTCCGTCCTCGCTCGCCCACGGTTGCACCCGCTCCCTTGGCAACAGTAGAACTCTTGCTTTGGGTAGAAGTTGTATGGCTTAAGCACGTCCGGGTCTTTGCAGATACTCTCAGAAGCACAGCCTTTAACGGCGACGTCCTGCACCGAATTATCTGAAATAAGTAACATCGGTGTTATGTTGACATTACGTTGGTGTTACGTTGAGGTTACATTGTGGTTACGTTGGTGTTATGTTGGGGTTGCGTTGGGGTTACGATGGGGTTACATTGGTGTTACATTGGTGTTACGATGGTATTACGTTGGGGTTACGATGGTGTTATGTTGGGGTTGCGTTGGGGTTACGATGGGGTTACATTGGTGTTACATTGGTGTTACGATGGTGTTACATTGGGGTTACGATGGTGTTGCGTTGGGGTTACGTTGGGGTTACATTCGTTTTATGTTGGTGTTACATTGGTGTTATGTTAGTGTTGCATTGGTGTTACATTGGTGTTACGTTAGTGTTACGTTGTTGTTACATTCATGTTGCATCAGTTATACATCGGTGTTACGTTGGTGTTACTTTAGTGTTACATTGGTGTTACTTTAGTGTTACATTGGTGTTACTTTAGTGTTACATTGGTGTTACATTGGTGTGAAGTTGATGTTAAATTGGGGTTGCTTTGGGAGATAATTGATGGAGTAAAATGGAATACTTACATGTGCCCGTTGCGTGGAGACACCACTTCTGCTCCCCGACACATTTCACCGTTTCCTTGGGATCTTCACACGTCTGGTTCGAAAACATTAGGCACCCGTAACACTCGAGGCCGTTCAAAGTGGAGTTTGCTTCTTCTGTCCAATAAACAAGAAGATACACATCAGATTCTTCCGCCCCCTGCCAGCCCCTAACACGTCAGACTCCCCGGGAGAGAAATTCATCTTGGACAGCATCGCAGAATGGGCGGTATCACATTGACAGCGTGTTATAGCCTCACCCGCGACACCCCAACCACCCGAAATTGGACTGATTATCAGTCGGGGCATGTAACGTGCCCATAGCATACCATGCCAAGACTTGACTATTCGGCCTTATTGGCCTGGGTTTTTAATCTGTTTTCTCACCACTCCCAGGAGATCACACAGTTTCGGGTGGGGTGCGGAGTGTATATACTGTGATGCACAAGGTATCACCATTGTGCGGGACTGACTGGATGGACCCGAGGGTCTTTACCTGTCCGTCATTGAACATAAGAACATAAGAAATAGGAGCAGGAGTCGGCCATTCGGCCCCTCAAGCCTGCTCCGCCATTCAATAAGATCATGGCTGATCTTCTACCTCATCTCCACTTTCCTGCACTATCCCCATATCCCTTGATTCCCCTAGAGTCCAAAAATCTATCGATCTCAGCTCAACGACTCAGCATCCACAGCCCTTTGGGGTAGAGAATTCCAAAGATTCACGACCAAATTCCTCCTCATCTCAGTCCTAAATGGCCGACCCCTTATCCTGAGACTGTGACCCCTGGTTCTAGACTCCCCAGCCAGGGAAACAACCTCTCAGCATCTACCCTGTCAATCACCCTCAGAATCTTATACCTTTCAATGAGTTTGCCTCTCATTCTTCTAAACTCCAGAGAGTACCGGCCCAATCTACTCAATCTCTCCTCACAGGACAGCCCTCTCATCCCAGGAATCAATCTAGTGAACCTTCGTTGCACCGCCTCCAAGGCAAGTCTATCCTTCCTCAGATAAGGAGATCAAAACTGTGCACAGTGCTCCAGGTGTGGTCTCACCAAGGCCCTGTACAAGTGTAGCAAGACTTCCTTACTTCTGTACTCCAACCCCCTTGCAATAAAGGCTGCAGTAACCAAAATTAATATCATACTTTAGGTTAATGTTTGAATATGTATAACGTAGCATCAATGTACAGGGTGGAGGTGGAAAATTAATCCATGCCCTGAGTTAAACGGTAGACAGGTCTGTATTCATTGGACAAGACTGCGATGGTGGGAAATTAAACTGCAGAGTCAGCTGCAGAGTATGACTCCTGGGAAAATTAGGGAGGATACCTACTCAGCAAGGCAGGATAACACGCATACAAGATAACATACATAAGGATTGAGTGACGATGTGGCCTTCGCTTGTTTGTGAAGCTACAACATGGCTGGCCAGAAGACAAAATGGCTTACATCGAAGTCAAGTTGAACTAATTATACTATGCTTGCTTTGCAGAAGTACATGAACAGGTCACAAGGTCAGAATCTGTGCTTTGAAAAGATTGTGACTCTCAGGCTACACGAATAGATAAGAAAGAAGGCCACGATGATAGAGGGGTTGGGATAAGTCAATTAAGCAAAAACATGATTGACTGCAGAATGTGGGAAGAAAGCGTAAAAATGTCACGTGGTAGATGTAATGGATATAATGGAATACTAGACACCATGATGGATAAATTTGTACCCGCCCCTAGGGCAGGATGAGACTGATAAGATTATGTATAAAAATGTAATTTACTAAGCTGTCGTTGGAGTCGGATCCAAGAGCGGTTTTGGAAGGTTCTCCCCAGGCCTGTGAATAAAGACCGTTTTGAACCATCACTCGAAGTCTGTCATCTGTACTGAAGCTAAGCTTCGACCTTGTATATCACTTGGTCCGCTGATTGCTTACATCAATTGGCGTAGTCGGCAGGATCACAGACTCTGACCAGTCCACGGGAACGTTGAGCTAAGAAAGGTGAGTATGTTTTAAATTACCACCCATAAATTAGAAAGCTCGGAGCGTACTTTGAGATCTGGTAAGGCTGTGATTAAAAGGACCAAAAATTAAAAAAAAACAGACTCGAGGAAGTGGTGCGGTCTGATAAGCTGGGAAGGCGGCAAATCCTCTAAGCCGGGGAGGCGGCAAAATCCTCCAAGTAAAATTTTATCCTTGAGAGTCACGGGGTGATCGACATGGACAAGGGTGGTGAAATATCTCAAACACCTCGCCTGAGCCCGAATTAAGAGAACGTAGTCCCACGTGACGGCCAGGATCAAGTAGGTGTAGGGAACTAATAACACCACAGGATCGTGACCCCGTGACTAAGTGTGTGAGGGTGACTAAGTGTGTGGTTGAATGATAAAGTAACCTAAGAACCACTGAGAAGTAAGTCAGAAGTTATACAGAATGCCTAAAAAGGATGTAGAAATAAAGGAGGAGGGACCGTCCCCTTGGGGAGATCCCGACTCCGTCACTCGCTATTTAGCGGACAAAAATCGGAAACTCATTGAAACTATGAAAAAGAAAGGGTGGGATCCTGAGGGCAGCGCAGAGAGCCAAAGGGCTTGGTGGAGGGGACAAACCAAAGATAAAGAAGGAAAAAGATCTAATTTGCAGGCTAACCAAGCTGAAAACTCAGCAAAGGAAAAAAAAACAGGGATTTGGAAAGCCAGGAAAAGCTGCTGAGACGCCGATGTAAAAAGAAACAAAAGAGAAATTTAAAGTTTTATTGACATGGAAGTTATTAATGTCTGTGCCGAGACAAATAAAACACAAGATTTGTTGAGTAAAAGGAATCTTAAAAGGAATGCTGGGATCTCAGTTTGTGTGAAAGTGTGTGTTAAAAGAGTGAAAGTTTTCCTGACTGTTAATGTTTAAGAAGTTACAGTATTTCTTTTGTCTGAAAGTCTGTCTTTAAAAAAGTGTCTGTCATTTTTGTTTTAGCTCCACCCACTCTTTTGTACAGAGCACTAAAAGCTGTTTAATCTTTGAAGACTTGTCTTGAAGGATGGACAAGCGTGCGTTGTTTTAAGTTTGTTAATTGTTTTACAAAAGATAAGCTTCAGCCTTGAAGTCACAGTTGCCAATGTGCCTGGACGAAAATGAATTTGAATGTTTACAAGGCATGGGTAATTGTTTCTTTGTTAATGTGGCTATGGTTTCTTTCTTTTCCAAGTGATACTGGTTAGTTTAAAAAAATTGATCTGGATTGAATTGGAGTTATTGAGGTTAATTAACCTATTAAAATACAGACTTTTATTGTGCACGATGAAATTCTGGTTGGTGTAAATTTGTGTAGACCGCATTGAATAAGATATTTAATGGTCTGAAACCAGACTTTAAAATATTTACAGTCTTGGATACAGAACGGGTTCTGGTCCATACCATTGGCAGAGGAATCACAAGGGAAATTCGCCTTTACTGTCAGGGATAAGAACATAAGAACATAAGAAATAGGAGCAGGAGTAGACCAATCGGCCCCTCGAGCCTGCTCCGCCATTCAATGAGATCATGGCTGATCTGATCCAACCTCAACTCTAAAGAACACAAGAAGCAGGAGCAGGACCCGGCCACTCGGTCCCTGGGCCCGCTCCGCCACCCACAGGGCCTTGACCAATCCGAACTCAAACTCATGTCCAATTTCCAGCCCGCTCCCCGTAACCCCTGATTCCCTTTACTTCTAGGAAACGGTCTATTTCTGTTTTAAATGTATTTAATGAAGTAGCTTCCACAGCTTCCTGGGGTAGCAAATTCCACAGACCCACTACCCTCTGAGTGAAAAAGTTTCTCCTCATCTCAGTTTTGAAAGAGCAGCCCCTTATTCTAAGATTATGTCCCCTAGTTCTAGTTTCACCCATCATTGTCACGTGGTAGAAGTAATGGATATAATGGAATACTAGCCACCATGATGGATAAATTTGTACCCGCCCCTTGGGCAGGATGAGACTGATAAGATTATGTATAGAAATGTAATTTACTAAGCTGTCGTTGGAGTCGGATCCAAGAGCGGACTTGGAAGGTTCTCCCCAGGCCTGTGAATAAAGACCGTTTTGAACCATCACTCGAAGTCTGTCATCTGTACTGAAGCTAAGCTTCGACCTTGTATATCACTTGGTCCGCTGATTGCTTACATCAATTGGCGTAGTCCAATCAGCGCATCCCCCGATTTCCATCGCTCCACCATTGGCGGCCGTGCCTTCAGCCGCCTGGGCCCCGAGCTCTGGAATTCCCTCCATAAACCTCTCCTCCTCTCTGTCCTCCATTAAGACCTTCCTTAAAACCGACCTCTTTGACCAAGCTTCTGGTCGACTGCCCTAATATCTCCTTATGTGACTCGGTGTCAATTTCTTTGACTGATGGTGCTCCTGTGAAGCGCCTTGCGACGTTTTACTAATATTAGATAAGCACATGAGGGAGAAAGGAATAGAAGGATATGTTGATAGGGTTAGATAAAGAATTGTGGGAGGAGGCTCAAGTGGGGCTTCATTAATATAGGTATAGAGAGGCCTGGGGGTATATGTGCACAATTCGTTGAAGGTGGCAGGGCAGGTTGAGAAAGCGGTTAAAAAAGCACATGGGATCCTGGGCTTCATAAATCTGGACTCGAGTCGTCGTTAGCTTGTTCACAGATGTGATTCCCAGTAAAAAAGTAAAAATTTTCCCAGTAAAAAAGTAAAAATTTTAAAGCTTTTCGTTTTACATACAGACGGCAGCTTTTGACACGTTAGAACCCCTGCGACTACACCTCATTGTCTCAGTTGTATCTTGCTATGTCTTTGATGTGGTACCTTCCTGGCTGACTTAATTAACTTTATCACACCTCGGCAGATAGTCAGGATGATTTAATTTAGTGGTCTGCAATTGTAAGGTACACATGCTTTGTTTTCTATCTATATATGCTTTGGCGATTCTGTATCTAATTTACTTCACCTGAGGAAGGAGCAATCGATAGCTCCGAAAGCTTGTGATTTCAAATAAAACTGTTGGACTATAACCTAGTGTTGTGCGACCTCTCAATTTCATAAATAGAGGCATAGAGTACAAAAGGAAGGAAGTTATGATAAACCTTTATAAAACACTGGTTCGGCCTCAACTGGAGCATTGTGTCCAATTCTGGGCCCCGCACTTTAGGAAGGATGTGAAGGCCTTAGAGAGGGTGCAGAAAAGATTTACAAGAATGTTTCCAGGGAAGAGGAACTTCAGTTACGTGGATAGACTGGAGAAGCTGGGGTTGTTCTCCATAGAGCAGAGAAGGTTGAGAGGAGATTTGATCAAGGTGTTCAAAATCATGAGGGGTCTGGACAGAGTAGATAGAGAGAAACTGTTCCCATAGGCAGAAGGGTCGAGAACCAGAGGGCACAGATTGAAGGTGATTGGCAGAAGAACCAAAGGCGACATGAGGAAAAACTTTTTTACGCAGCAAGTGGTTAGGATCTGGAATGCGCTACCTGAGAGGGTGGTGGAGGCAGATTCAACCGTGGCTTTCAAAAGGGTGTTGGATGAGTACCTGAAGGAAAAAAATTTGCAGGGCTACGGGGAAAGGGCGGAGGAGTGGGACTAGATGAGGTGCTCTTGCAGAGAGCCGGCACGGGCTCGACGGGCCGAATAGCCTTCTTCTGTGCTGTGACCATTCTATGATTCTATGGAGCAGAAACACTGGCACGGCCTGACCTAAGAAAACTACTAGGCACTTGGTCTAAGCGTTAAACAAAGCTTTAATCAACTGTTTTTCAACATGGAGATCTAGTTGTGTCCTTCACTAGTTCCTGTTGAGGAATGTCCTGAGCAAGCTGGGCCCATGCCCGAGTATTTATACTCTCCCTGGACAGCACCACCAGCAGGCCGCCCAGTATTACTTCATACATGAAGACAAGATTCATGTCATTGACCACTGATTCGATCTCTTCCCCCGGCAACTGTCTAAGGCTGACCAATTCTGTTCGCAACATTGGTGTCATATTGCATCACGAACACGAATTGAGCTTCCTATCTCATATCCGTTCTATCACTAAGACCGCCCAATTCCACCTTCGTAATATCGCCCGTCTCCGCCCGTACCTCAACTTATCTCAGAGTCATAACGGCACAGAAGGAGGCCATTCGGCCCATCGAGTCCGTGCTGGCTCTCTGTAGAGCAATCCAGTCAGTCCCATTCCCCCGCTCTATCCCCGTAGCCCTGCAAGTTTATTTCCCTCAAGTGCCTATCCAGTCTCCCCTTGAAAAGATTGAGTGTCTCCGCTTCCACCACTTCCGTCGGCAGCGAGTTCCAGGTCCTCACCACTCGCTGCGTAAAAAAAAATTACCTCACACCCCCCCCTGTATCTCTTGCCCAAACCCTTAAATCTGTGTCCCCTAGTCCTTGTACCGTCAACTAGTGGGAACAGCCTTTCCCATCTGCTGCCAAAACCCTCATCCATGCCTTTATCACCTTGACTATTCCAACGCACTCCTGGCCGGTCTCCCTAGTTCTACCCTCCATAAACTTGAGGTCATCCAAAACTCTGCTGCCCGTGTCCTAACTCGCACCGAGTCCCGTTCGCCCATCACCCCCTGTGCTCGCTGACCTACATTGGCTCCCGGTTAAGCAACGCCTCGATTTCAAAATTCTCATCCTTGTTTTCCAATCCCTCCATGGCCTCCTCGCCCCCTCCCTATCTCTGTAATCTCCTCCAGCCCTAGAATACCTCTGCGTTCCGCCTATTCTGGCCTTTTCAAAATCCCCGATTTTAATCGATCCACCATTGGTGGCCGTGCCTTCTGTTGCCTGGGTCCTAAGCTCTGGAATTCCCTCTTTAAATCTCTCGGCCTCTCCACTTCTCTTTCCTCCTTTAAGACGCTCCTTAAAACCTACCTCTTTGACCAAGGTCACCTGCCCTAATATCTCATTATGTGGCTCGGTGCCAACTGTTGTTCTTATTGATAAGACTCCTGTGAAGGGCCTTGGGATGTTTTATTACGTTAAAGGCGCGATATAAATACAACTTGTTGCTGGTTCTTTGCTGTAACTACTTTATAATACTTTGCAATGCACATAACTCGCAACCTTCCCGTGAGTGTGTTTGTACCCTACCTGTGATCACTTGGTTGTTGCAGAGGTCAGATTGGCAGCACCTATCAGCCGCGTACACTGCGAATGCACTGCTATTGAAGGACAGAGTTCCAGTACAGTTCCCGCACCCATTGACGAGAAACTCTCGGGGTGTTCCACCTGAAAAAATAGAACCACGGACTTTATTCAGCTATAATTCTGACGCAGACTGTGAGGACCACAGAAGGAAGTCTTGCTACAATTGTACAGGGCCTTGGTGAGACCACACCAGGAGTACTGTGCAGAGTTTTGGTCTCCTTATCTGAGAAAGGACATACCTGCCTTGGAGGCGGTGCAACGAAGGTTCACTAGATTGATTCCTGGGATGAGAGGGTGGTCCAATGAGGAGAGATTGTGTAGAATGGGCCTATACTCTCTGGAGTTTAGAAGAATGAGAGGTGATCTCATTGAAACATACAAGATTCTGAAGGGGATTGACAGGGTAGATGCTGAGAGGTTGCTTCCCCTGGCTGGAGAGTCTAGAACTGGGGGGCACAGTCTCAGGATAAGGGGACGGCCATTTGGGACTGAGATGAGGAGGAATTTCTTCACTCAGAGGGTTGTGATTCTTTGGAATTCTCCACCCCAGAGGGCTCTGGGTGCTGAGTCTTTGACTATATTCAAGGCTGAGATCGATAGATTTTTGGACTCTAGGGGAATCAAGGGATATGGGGATAGTGCAGGAAAGTGGAGTTGAGGTCGAACATCAGCCATGATCTTATTGAATGGCGGAGCAGGCTCGAGGGGCCGAATGGCCGACTCCTGCTCTTACCTCTTATGTTCTTATGACCGTGAGGCCGGGTTTCTGCCCCATTCTCCTGAAGGCAGGTAAGTTCACGCAACGTTCTGGTCCCACGGTTGAGGGACGACCTCAAGTATCTCACCCAGTGTTGGTGTCCTTCATGACTTACTTCATCTAACTCCTGCGTGGGGACCTCTTCAGTCCACAAAAAGTCACTTTTGATGATTTGGTTTTTTTTTGTCACTCTTTGTAAGCCATTGCATACCGTTGAAAGTGCCCATGTAATCAGTTATTAGAATATGTCTCTGAGCAAACAGATGCCAGTAACACTGTAGTTACTGTTTGAGGCGACTAGGTGGGATGGTAGTTCTCCCGTACTCTGAAGCTCTGTAGAATCATACAGCGGAGAAGGAGGCCATTCGGCCCCTCATACCCATGCAGGCTCAATTTTGCTAACCAGTCTATTATGTGGTAGTTTTAAAATTCTCATCCTTGTGTTCAAATCCCTCCATGGCCACACCTGTTCCTATCTCTGTAACCTCCTCCAGCCCCTACAACCCTCCCTATCTCTGAAACCTCCTCCAGCCCCCTATAACCCTCCCTATCTCTGTAACCTCCTCCAGCCCTACAACCCTCCCTATCTCTGTAACCTCCTCCAGCCCCTACAACCCTCCCTATCTCTGTAACCTCCTCCAGCCCTACAACCCTCCCTATCTCTGTAACCTCCTCCAGCCCTATAACCCTCCCTATCTCTGTAACCTCCTCCAGCCCCTACAACCCTCCCTATCTCTGTAACCTCCTCCAGCCCCCTACAACACTCCCTATCTCTGTAACCTCCTCCAGCCTCTACAACCCTCCCTATCTCTGTAACCTCCTCCAGCCCTACAACCCTCCCTATCTCTGTAACTTCCTCAGGCCCCACAATCCTCCCGATCTCTGTAACCTCCTCCAGCCCCCACAACCCTCCGAGATCTCTGCGCTCCTCCAATTCTGGCCTCTTGCACATCCCCCGATTTCCATCGCTCCACCATTGGCGGCCGTGCCTTCAGCTGCCTGGGCCCCGAGCTCTGGAATTCCCTCCCTAAACCTCTCAGCCTCTCTTTCCGCCTCAAAACCGACCTCTTTGACCAAGCTTTTGGTCACCTGTCCTAATGGCCCAAAAATTTGTGTTGATACGCGAGAGTACGCACTGTGTATTCTGTCTCCAATTGCCGGTTTTCTGCATGCACTGCGCATGCGCTGAAAACCGGCACTTGGTGAATGGAAAAGGGGGCGGTTCCTAGGTGAACCGCGTGCGCGCTACAGGCTGCGCGCATGCTGTGCACTTAGTGGTTTCAACGCGCAGGTAAGTACGGAAGATTCTACACATATAAAAAGGAGGAGTAAGACCCACTTTTAACAAGGTAAGTAGTGAATTAAGTATTATTTTGAAAATTTTTTAACAGGTATATCTTTTTTAGAGACTTTAAAGACAGGTAAGTTTATTTTTATAACTTTTTAAAAGATTTTAAATTTTTTCAAAAATTTTATTTTTTATTTAAAATGGTTAATTTATTTAACTATACTTATTTTATTAATGTGATGGTTTTTTTTTAATTTAATTGAGGTTTAGCTGTTCTTTTGGGGGGCTATAGTATTCATAGCTTTCACAGCACTTATGTGAAAGTTATGAATGGAAGATGGTGTGCTGCCATTGGCTCTAACTGAGTCACGTGATCCCACAGCTCGCACGAATTAACTGCGCCTGTGGGATACGCAAGCCCAGCACACCAGCTGTCCAGAACATCAAGTTCGTGCGAGCTGGAACTGAAAAAGCCAACGCGCAGTGAGAGATCGCGGGGAAGCCTTACCCTCGCACGAAGGCTTCCTCACGAATTTTTGGGCCAATATCTCCTTATGTGGCTCGGTGTCAAACTTTGTTCGATAATCGCTTCTGTGAAGCACCTTGGAACATTTTACTACATTAAAGGCGCTATATAAATGCAAGTTGTTGTTACTGGTACTTTATCAAACGCCTTGTATATATCGATGGTAGGTTTACCAGATTGATTCCTGGGATGGGCGGATTGCCCAACGAGGAGAGATTGAGTAGACTGGGCCTATATTCTCTAGAGCTTAGAAGAATGTGAGGTGATCTCATTGAAACATATAAAATTCTTAAGGGGCTTGACAAGGTAGATGCTGAGAGGTAGTTTCCCCTGGCTGGAGAGTCCAGAACTAGATGGTCACAGTCTCAGGATAAGGGGTCGGCCAATTAGGACAGAGATGAGGAGCAATTTCTTCACTCAGAGGGTGGTGAATCTTTGGAATTCTCAACCACAGAGGGCTGTGGAGGCTCAGTCGTTGAGTATATTCAAGACAGAGATCGATAGATTTTTGGATACTGAGGGAATCAAGGGATAATGGGATAGTGCGTGAAAGTGGATTTGATGTAGAAGATCAGCCATGATCTTATTGAATGGCGGAGCAGGCTCGAGGGGCCAAATGGCCTACTCCTGCTCCTATTTCTTATGTTCTTATAAGGTGGTTTTTTTAATTCGTTTATGGGATGTGGCCGTCACTGACAAGGCCGGCATTTATTGTCCATCCCTAACTGCCCTTGAGAAGGTGGTGGTGAGCCGCCTTCTTGAACCACTGCAGTCCGTGTGGTGAAGGTGCTCCCACAGTGCTGTTAGGGAGCGAGCTCCAGGATTTTGACCCAGCGACAATGAAGGAACGGCCGATATATTTCCAAGTCAGGATGGTGTGTGACTTGGAGGGGAACTTGGAGGTGGTGGTGTTCCCATGCGCCTGCTGCCCTTGTCCTTCTAGGTGGAAGAGGTCGCGGGTTTGGCAGGTGCTGCCGAAGAAGCCTTGGCGAGTTGCTGCAGTGCATCTTGTAGATGGTACACACTATAGCCACGGTACGCTGGTGGTGGAGGGAATGAATGTTTAAGGTGGTGGATCAGGTGCCAATCAAGCGGGCTGCTTTGTCCTGGATGGTGTCGAGCTTCTTGAGTGTTGTTGGAGCTGCACTCATCCAGGCAAGTGGAGACTATTCCATCACACTCCTTACTTGTGCCTTGTAGATGGTGGAAAGGCTTTGGGGAGTCAGAAGGTAAGACACTTGCCGCAGAATACCCAGCCTCTGACCTGCTCTTGTTGCCACTGTATTTATGTGGCTGGTCCAGTTAAGTTTCTGATCAATGGTGACCCCCAGGATGTTGATGGTGGGGGATTTGGTGATGGTAATGCCGTTGAATGTCAAGGGGCGGTGGTTAGACTCTCTCTTGTTGGAGATAGTCATTGTCTAGCACTTGTGTGGCGTGAATGTTACTTGCCACTTATCAGCCCAAGCCTGAATGTTGTCCAGGTCTGCCTGCATGTGGGCACGGACTGCTTCATTACGTGAGGAGTTGCGAATGGACTGAACACTGTGCAATCATCAGCAAACATCCCCATTTCTGACCTTATGTTGGAGGGAAGGTCATTGATGAAGCAAGCTGAAGATGGTTGGGCCTTGGACACTGCCCTGAGGAATTCCTGCAGCAATGTCCTGAGGCTGAGATGATTGGCCTCCAACAACCACAACCATCTTCCTTTGTGCTAGGTATGACTCCAGCCAGTGGAGAGATTTCCCCCTGATTCCCATTGACTTCAATTTTACTCGGGCTCCTTGATGCCAGACTCTGTCAAATGCTGCCTTGATGTCAAGGGCAGTCACTCTCACCTCACTTCTGGAATTCAGCTCTTTTGTCCATGTTTGGACAAAGGCTGTAATGAGGTCGGGAGCCGAGTGGTCCTGGCGGAACCCAAACTGGGCATCAGTGAGCAGGTTATTGTTGAGTAAGTGTCGCTTGATAGCACTGACGATGACACCTTCCATCACTTTGCTGATGATTGAGAGTAGACTGATGGGGCAGTAATTGGCCAGTTTGGATTTGTCCTGCTTTTTGTAGACAGGTCATACCTGGGCAGTTTTCCACATTGTCAGGTAGATGCCAGTGTTGTGACTGTACTGGAACAGCTTGGCTAGAGGCGCGGCTAGTTCTGGAGCACAAGTCTTCATCACGATAGCCAGGATGTTGTCAGGGCCCATAGCCTTTGCTGTATCCAGTGCGCTCAGCTGTTTCTTGATATCACATGGAGTGAATCGAATTGGATGAAGACTGGCTTCTCTGATGGTGCGGACCTCGGGAGGAGGCCGAGATGGGTCATCCACTCAGCACTTGTGGCTGAAGCTGATTGCTTCAGCCTTGTCTTTGGCACTCACATGCTGGGCTCCGCCATCATTGAGGATGGGGGTGATTATGGAGCCTCCTCCTCCTATTACATCTTTAACTGTCCACCACCATTCACGACTGGATGTGGCAGGACTGCAGAGCTTTGATCTGATCCATTGATTGTGGGATCGCTTAGCCCTGTCTATAGCATGCTGCTTCCGCTTGTTAGCATGCATGTAGTCCGGTGTTGCAGCTTCCCCAGGTTGGCACCTCATTTTTAGGTATGCTTGGTGCTGCTCCTGGCATGCTCTTCTACACTCCTTATTGAACCAGGGTTGGTCCCCTGGCTTGATGGTAATGGTAGAGTGAGGGATATCACGGGCCATGAGGTTACAGATTGTGGTGGAATACAATTCTGCTGCTGCTGATGGCCCACAGCACCTCATGGATGCCCAGTTTTGAGCTGCTAGATCTGTTCTGAATCTATCCCATTTAGCACGGTGGTAGTGCCACACAACACGATGGAGGGTGTCCTCAGTGTGAAGACGGGACTTCGTCTCCACAAGGACTGTGCGGTGGTCACTGCTACCAATGCTGTCATGGGCAGATGCATCTGCGACAGGTAGATTGGTGAGGACGAGGTCAAGTAGGTTTTTCCCTCGTGTTGGTTCTCTCACCACCTGTCGCAGGCCCAGACTGACAGTTATGTCCTTCAGGACTCGGCCAGCTCTGTCAATAGTGGTGCTACCGAGCCACTCTTGGTGATGGACATTGAAGTCCCCCCACCCAGAGCAAGTTCTGTGTATTGTAGTATCTAACGCCTAACCTAAAATATTAACTCTTTAATTTTGAAAGAAGATCGGCATGTTTTAACCACAAGTTGCCATGGATTACTTACCAGTAGCTTGTTGGACGTGGAGTGACCTGCAGCTTGAAGAGGTGCACTGTATTGTCAGGGGTTTGCACTTTCCTGCCACACCGACACATGAGTGGCATTGCAGTCCTTGAGTGGAATGAAAATAGAACATTAGACTCAACGCCCGAGCACATAAGAACATAAGAAATAGGAGCAGGAATAGGCCACTTGGCCCCTCGAGCCTGCTCCGCCATTCAATAAGATCATGGCTGATCTTGGGCTCAAAGCCAGTTCCCCGCCCGCTCCCCATAACCCTTCACTCCCTTATCTTGCAAAAATCTGTCTATCTCCACCTTAAATGTATTTAATGACCCAGCCTCCACGGCTCTCTGGGGCAGAGAATTCCACAGATTTACAACCCTCTGAGAGAAGAAATTCCTCCTCATCTCAGTTCTAAAAGGGCGACCCTTTATTCTGAAACTATGTCCCTGAGTTCTAGATTTCGCCACAAGGGGAAACTTCCTCTCTGCATCTACCTTGTCGAGCCCCCTCAGTATCTTATATGTTTCAATAAGATCACCTCTCATTCTTCTAAATTCCAATGAGTACAGGCCCAACCTGCTCAACCTTTCTTCATAAGTCAACCCCCTCATCTCAGGAATCAACTGAGTGAATCATCTCTGAACTTCCTCCAATGCAAGTATATCCCTCCTTAAATAAGGAGACCAAAACTGTACGCAGTACTCCAGGTGTGGTCTCACCAATACCCTGTACAGTTGTAGCAGGACTTCCCTGCTTTTATACTCCAACCCCCTTGCAATAAAGGCTAACATTCCATTTGCGTTTTTGATTACTTGCACAGTAGAACTCAGTACCCCTTGTAACCCATGCCCGTGTTTGGTACCTGGGAGGATCGTCTCCTTGTTGCACCGGTTGCCCTTGCAACAGAGGGCGTCAGAAGTGGTTTGTACTCCGAAAGATGACGATTCGGTTTGCCGGCAAATATTCTCGGATACACAGCCTTTCTGGACAACCAATGTCCCAGCTGCAGGGAACAGAAAGATACAGGTCATTTGTAGCACGTCTGATGTGTAATGGTGTGTAATAGAGAATCGCCTGCCCCTTAAATCACGCCACAACTCCGCTGTGGAATTATAGAAACTGTACAGCATCCAAACACAAAATATAAGCCGAAAAATTTGTCTCGGGCAGTGGAGCAAAACAGGTGGTATCGGACCGGCCGCCCATTACAGGCAGCACCTGATATTCAGTTCCACTGCAGCCTTGTTGGAATACCTTAAACCCCATGTGTATGCCCCAATCTTTTATTTTGCTCCCTGCAACTTTCCTTTTTTTTTTAAAGTGCAGCTCATCGGTGCTTTTTATTTCCTGGTTTGCCGTCTGCGAGAATTCTCCGATGTGATTGGCTGCTTAGCCCGCTTGATGACGTCACCGCTGCTGTGTGCTGGTGTTGCCCTCTCGGCTGCGCCGCCACCAACTTCGCGTCGAGGAGGTTAACGTTCTCGCGGTCTCCGTGGGCTGCTTCCTTCGAGGTCAGCGGCGATTGCCGTCTCTTCGCCACTGACCGTAACTTATGGGCCATTGACTTCCAGCCTCAAACTAATTTGGTTGGTTTTCAGCTCGCGTCCAACGGGATAGAAACTTACCGGGCAGCCCTGCTCCTAGTTTAGCAGAAACCTCGCTCTCTCCTCCCAGAGAGGCCATCAACCTAGATGGGGGCAGATGGGAGCGGATGTGGGATATATATATATATATATTTCAGAGAGATTTGGGTGCCCTCATGCAAGAAACACAGAAAGCTAGCATGCAGGTACAGCAAGCAATAAGGAAGGCAAATGGCATGTGGGCCTTTATTGCAAGGGGGTTGGAGTATAAGAGTAAGGATGTCTTGCTACAACTGTACAGGGCCTTGGTGAGACCACACCTGGATTTTTGTGCACAGTTCTAGTCTCCTTATCTAAGGATGGATATACTTGCCTTGGAGGCGGTGCAACAAAGGTTCACTAGATTGAGTCCTAGAATGAGAGGGCTGTCCTATGATGAGAGATTGTGTAGAATGGGCCTATACTCTGGAGTTTAGAAGAATGAGAGGTGATCTCATCTGAAGGGGATGGACAGGGTAGACACTGAGAGGCTGTTTCCCCTGGCTGGAGTGTCTAGAACTCGGGGGCATAGTTTCAGGATAAGGGGTCCGCCATTTAAGACTGAGATGAATTTCCTCACTCAGAGGGTTGTGAATCTTTGGAATTCTCTGCCCCAGAGGGCTGTGGAGGCTCAGTCTTTGAGTATATTCAAGGCTGAGATCGATAGATTTTTGGACTCTCGGGAATCAAGGGATATGGAGATCGGGCGGGAAAGTGGAGTTGAGGTCGATGATCAGCCATGATCTTATTGAATGGCGGAGCAGGCTCGATGGGCCGTATGGCCTACTCCTGCTCTTATTTCTTATGTTCTTATGTTCTTAAATATGCGTGGCCTTGCCCCTCCCTATCTCTGTAACCTCCTCCAACCCCTACAACCCTCCCAGATCACTGCGCTCCTCCAATTCCAGCCTCTTGCGCATCCCCCGCTTTCCATCGCTCCACCATTGGTGGCCGTGCCTTCAGCTGCTGAGGACCTAGGCTCTGGAATTCGCTCCCTAAACCTCTTCACCTCTCTACCTCTCTCCACCTTTAAGACGATCCTTTAATCCTACCTCTTTGACCGATTCGCTTCGGTAGAATTCAAGGGGTCAAAATTCACTTGGCATTTTTTTGCCTAACCGTCCAAGGGGGAAAAATTCAGTTGGTTGCGCCTCCCGTTAGTGCCTTAAGAGGGCGCTAATGGGGTGCAAAGCATCTAGCGCCCGGGCGCGGCAATGTTTGCGCCGCTCGCGAAATTAACTAGACATTTTGCGGCAGCGCTAAACACTACCACCACGATCTCCTGCGCCGGCAGATCGTGACGTCAGTCGAGTGCGCAACGCCCCGGTATCGCCCCGGAGCGGATATTGAGTGGCGCCCCCTGCCTTACCGCCTGCCGCTAGCAACGACAGGTTGAGGGGAGCGTTTTGCAGTCAGGAAGGGACTGGGGGAGCGCTATTTAAAGGCAACCGCTTCCTGCCTTTTATTGTTGGTGACATTTTAGAACCACGCATTCTGAGAGAGAGAGAGAGAGAGAGACTTCTGGAGAGATTCAACGCTGTGTGAAGGAGTTTTGGGTACTGAGCAGCACTTTGCAGGTTCATTTTGATTTGCCCTTCCTTGTATCGATTTAGAAGAGACTGTGGGGGCTGCACTCTGAGCTCTTTCCCTGGGCCTCTCCATTGTTCTTTCCAGCAGATTTGATGTGCAGGTCTCTCCAGGCCTAGATTCAAGGCTGCAATGAGCAGGATGTGGATGGAGAGAAAGATCAACCCTCCCCTTTAAGAACTGGCCGGGGCCATTGTGTCTGTGTTCCATTGCTGACTGACATCACATGAGCTTCGCCAGCGCTCTGAGGTAACGCCTCGCTCCTCGGCCTTTGCGCCTTAAGACAGGTGTGAAGCGCCTGATTTAGCGCTCCAATCACCTCCAGGGGCGATAAAAGTCAAGTTTGCAGTCGGAGGCGATAATTAGCGCCAGGCGCTAAACTTTGTGCCCGGCCGATAATTGCGCCCCAAATGGGGCGATACTGAATTTCTCCCCCCTAGAATGGATTCACGGTTCCCCCCGCCCACCCTCCATCCTTAGAACCGTGCCTGAAATAACATCTCGTAACTGACATGGAAATCACACCCGAATGTCATTCACTATCGTCTCACTGTGAGATTCCTTTCATCAAACCAACAAAACCTCCCCGAACATCACGGAGACACTGCAAGCTCTTAGCGTGACATATCAGTGCTTGGACTCACCATTGACTTGTGGGACTGAATCGTGGTAGCAGCGATTCTGAATCCCTACACATTTCAGGATGCTCGTACTGCTGGCACAGGTTTCAGCAGAATCCTTAAAACACCCAAAGCACTCGAGACCGTTCAACGTGGTGTTCTCCTTCACTGAAATAGGAAGGCAAAATATTAAGGAACCCACAAGCATTTACTTGGAGATGAAGAAACCCAAGTTTAAGAAGGCCGTTAATAAGTCACCAGTTAGTCAGCAGCAACATAGAATCTTACAGCACAGAAGGAGGCCGTTCGGCCCATCATGCCCGTGCTGGCTCTTTCACCATCGCCCCTGCAGTTTGTTCCTTTTCGAGTCTGTGATGCATCCGAGAGTGCGAATCATTTGCCGTGGTTATGCCCTTACCTTCATGATGCTGATCATTACACAGATCAGAACTGCAGCAACTGGATCCCACAGTCTGCGCCACAAAACCATAGTTGAAGGAAGTGGGTTCCGGGCAAATTCCGCAGCCTTTGACGAACAGGTTGCTGTTCTGTGCACCTGAAAGCAAACAGATCTTGGTCAGTTTCAACTCGGTATACAAACCACTTTATCTATCATCAATCTACCTATCAGTCTGTCTGTCTGTCTGTCTATCTATCTATCCATCTGTCTATCTATCTATCTATCTCTCTACAACAATACAAAAGCAAAGTACTGCGGATGCTGGAAATCTGAAATAAAAACAGAAAATGCTGGAAACACTCAGCAGGTCAGGCAGCGTCAGTGGAGAGAGAAACAGAGTTAACGTTTCAGGTCGATGACCCTTCGTCAGAACTGGAAAAAGCTGGAGATGGAACAGGTTTTTAAGCAAGTGTCGGGGCCGGGAAAGGGGGGAGGGGAGGAAAGAACAAAAGGGAAGGTCTGTGATAGGATGGAAGGCAGGAGAGATTAAGAGACAAAAGGGATGATGGTGCAAGGCAAAAGGAGATGGTAATGGGACAAGTTAAGAAACAAAAGATGGCTCTAGATGAAGTGTAAATGGCGATGGCAGAATGATGGACAGCTGCCATGTGAGAAAAAAAAATGGAATAAAAAGATAGGGTCAGAGGTTATGGTCTGAAATTGTTGAACTCAATGTTGAGTCCAGAAGGCTGTAAAGTGCCTAATGGAAAGATGAGGTGCTGTTCCTCGAGCTTACGTTGAGCTTCATTGGAACAGTGTAAGAGGCCGAGGACGGAGAGGTCAGAGTGGGAGTGGAGCGGAGAATTAAAGTGACAGGTGACTGGAAGCTCGGGGTCACCATTACGGACTGAACGGAGGTGTTCCACAAAGCGTTCACCCAATCTGAGTTTGGTCTCCCCAATGTAGAGGAGACCGCATCGTGAGCAGCGAATACAGTATACTAAATTGCAATACTCTCTATCTCTCTATCTATCTATCTATCTGCTATCATACATTTGCAATCTTACAAGAAATTAATCTTATTTGGAGGAAGTCTCACCAAGTGTCTCTGTGATTAAGACAGTAGTGCATGTGAGGTTCAGATCTGGATCACAGACTGCTTCCTTCTGTGTACAGTTTCGTGTTGGATCCACACAACTGAAACATTTCAGAGCCGAGGCTGCAACAAAGAGAACAAGGAAATAATAATCAGACCTTGTTGCCGTCAATGAACGGACCTAATGTAAAGGTCGTTCCAAGCGTTTCACAGACAATGGGGTAGGTTAAAAGTGTTGTAATGTCCGCAAGGCACCAGCCAATTTACGCACAGCAGGTTCCCTCAAACATCAATGAGATAAATGACCGAATATGTGATGTTGATTGAGGGATAAGTATTGGCCAGGACACTGGGGAGGACTCCCCTGCTCACCTTCAGAATAGTGCCTTAGGATCTTTTATGTCCACCTGAGCGGGCAGATGGGGCCTCGGTTTAATGTCTCATCGAAAAGACGGCACCTTCGACAGTGCAGCGCTCCCTCAGTGCTGCCCCTCCGACAGTGCGGCGCTCCCTCAGTGCTGCCCCTCTGACAGTGCAGCGCTCCCTCAGTACTGCCCCTCCGACAGTGCGGCGCTCCCTCAGTGCTGCCCCTCCGACAGTGCGGCGCTCCCTCAGTACTGCCCCTCCGACTGTGCGGCGCTCCCTCAGTACTGCCCCTCCGACAGTGCGGCGCTCCCTCAGTACTGCCCCTCCGACAGTGCAGCGCTCCCTCAGTACTGTCCCTCCGACAGTGCGGCGCTCCCTCAGTACTTCCCCTCCGACAGTGCGACGCTCCCTCAGTACTGCCCCTCCGACAGTGCAGCACGCCCTCAGTACTGCCCCTCTGACAGTGCGACGCTCCCTCAGTACTGCCCCTCTGACAGTGCAACGCTCCCTCAGTACTGCCCCTCCGACAGTGCGGAGCTCCCTCAGTACTGCCCCCCCCGACAGTGCGGAGCTCCCTCAGTGCTGCCCCTCCGACAGTATATTTCAGCCTTGAATATACTGAACGACTCAGCATCCACAGTCCTTTGGAGTAGAGAATTTCAAAGATTCACCACCCTCTGAGTGAAAGAATTCCTCCTCATCTCAGTCCTAAATGGCCGACCCCTTATTCTGAGACTGTGCCCCTTTGTTCTAGACTCCCCAGCCAGGGGAATCAACCTCTCAGCATCTACGCTGTCAATCCCCTTCAGAATTTTATATATTTCAATGAGATCACCTCTCATTCTTCCAAACTCCACAAGTTTCCCTCCAAGTTACACACCATCCTGACTTGGAAGTATATCGCCGTTCCTTCATCGTCGCTGGGTCAAGATTTTGGAACTCCCTCCCTAACAGCACTGTGGGAGCACCTTCACCACACGGACTGCAGCGGTTCATGAAGGCGGCTCACCACCACCTTCTCAAGGGGCAACTAGGGATGGGCAATAAATGCCGGTCTTGCCAGGGACTCCCACATCCCAAGAAAGAGTTAAAAAATAATCACCTGTAATTCATTGACATACTGAGCATTGTGTAAATACACGCCCATATAGGAATGGAATAATATTGGCATATATATATTAGCCAACAGTTCTATTGAAATAATCAGTTTGAAAGAGAATAACAAGTGACAAATTTAATAAAACATCTCACCTTCAGTAACTAGAGCACAAATGATGAAAATGCCGGGGAACAATTTCATTTTTGCGTTGAATTTTGCTGTTCCTCTCACAGATCAGTGACACAAACCTCTTCTCCTCCCGCTCTACAGTGCCTATTAGTCACCCAGTAGATAAACAACAAGCTCCACCCAAATCCAGAATCTCCTACTTCCTTGTTCCATTGCCAAGATCATCAGCGCTCTCCCTTCCATTCCGATGACAACTAATCGGCGCTGGACTGCCGACCTCACTCACCCAGAGGCTGTTGTACACGGGCCACCTAACGCTTCCTCGTCCTGGCTTTGAGATGCTGTGAGGTGGACAGTGCGGATGGAAACGTGCAGACAGGACATTGTTCACCAAAAAAAAACATCGCTTACATTTCAAACCGACAGAAAAAAACCTGCCCTGGTGGCATGACGTATATTTGTTTACGATTCGTGGGCCGACCTGCTTTGAGACAAGTGGGAAGAACATAATGGGCATGGACTGGCGGTCGGGAGCACAGCAAACAGGCAGCTGCTCAGTCTTGGACAGCTCCGACACAGGCTGTGCTGCGCGCCCCCCTGCCCCCCGAGCCAGCAATCTGCGGAATCACCCAAATCATTGAAACTGGTGAATGCTTCGACCCCTTCACCACACGGACTGCAGCGGTTCAAGAAGGCGGCTCACCACCACCACCTTCTCAAGGGGCAACTAGGGATGGGCAATAAATGCCGGCTTTGCCTGGGACGCCCACATCCAAAGAAACAGTTTAAAAATAATCACCTGTAATTCATTGACATACTGTACACACCCCATATGGGAATGCAATACTGTTTGCATATATATATTAGCCAACAGTTCTATTCAAATAATCAGTTTGAAAGAGAATAACAAGTGACAGATTTAATAAAACATCTCACCTTCAGTAACTAGAGCACAAATGATGAAAATGCCGGGGAACAATTTCATTTTTGCGTTGAATTTTGCAGTTCCTCCCACAGATCAGTGACACAAACCTCTTCTCCTCCCGCTCATGCCCATTTTAATAAATAATTTAAAGTTTTAAGAAACACTTTCAAAGAACTTTTAAAAACTTTTTTTTAAAGTTTGCCCATCACTATTTCGGGTTTGCCTTTTCCCCATGTGAGGGTCACAATCTTTCTTTTGCTCTCGCTAACCATTCAAAAAATGTTAGGGGGGGAAAGTTCGGCTGATTTGCGCCTCCCGTTCGCGCCCCGAGCGCGCCGTTAACGACTGCCGTGCAATTCAGCGGGAGGTTAGCGGCGGCGGTAGCCGGTAGCGCCTCGCTGCGCAGCGCCTCCGGAGATGATGTCATCGCCTTGCGCAGCGCCCCGCTCGCGCCCCGGCCGCAAACTTGCCTCACGTCCGCATACCTACCGCTGGACGCGTCTGTCCGACAGGGTCGGGGTGCCGTGTTTGCAACCGGGGCGGCGCAAATTAAAGGGCGGGTGCCGGGCGGCCATTTTTCTTTGGGCCGCCTGCCAGCACCTGCCCCCTCTCGCCACCTCCCGCGAGATGCCGGCCTTGATCCGCCAGCCCGGCGCTCCTCTCGAGTGCCGGGCTCTTTTACCGGCACCCTGCTCCCCAGTGGTCCAGCAGGGCCCCGGTGCGCGCAGCTCTAGGCCCCTCCCCTTTAATCAGGGGAGGGAGGCCTGCAGTACCGCGGCGCTACTTGCCGACACGCGTGGCGCTGTTGCACGTAGCGCCCCGATATTCAATGGGACCGACCCATGGGAGAGGGGGAGCGCTTCCAGTAGCGCCCCGCCTCCTGCTTGGGGCGCTACCACTCAATTTCGGGCGCGAGGGGCGGCACTAAGTTTTTCGGGGCGCTAAATGTATTTTCCCCCCTTAGAATTTTAACAGCTCACTCACTTCCTGGTTCGCTGTCGGTGAGAATTCTGCCTTTTCATCGGCTGCTTAGACAGCCCTGTTGACGTCACACCAGTTCGCACAAGGGGGTCCCCGCTACAGTCCATTGAATTGAACTGAAGGTCGGAAAACCCAAAGTTCTCGACACAGGAATCGCGAGAGTCTTGTGCGGAGCGTACTGCGGGGCCAGCGACGAACGCCTTCGCTTCACTGCTGACCGCAAATTCCAGACCAATAAGAACATAAGAACGTAAGAAATAGGAGCAGGAGTCGGCCATTCGGCCCCTCGAGCCTGCTCCGCCATTCAATAAGATCATGGCTGATCTTCTACCTCAAATCCACTTTCCTGCCCGATCTCCATATCCCTTGATTCCCCTTGAGTCCAAAAATCTATCGATCTCAGCCTTGAATATACTCAACGACTGAGCCTCCACAGCCCTCTGGGGTAGAGAAATCCAAAGATTCACCACCCTCTGAGTGAAGAAATTCCTCCTCATCTCAGTCCTAAATGGCCGACCCCTTATCCTGAGACTGTGACCCACTAGTTCTAGACTCTCCAGCCAGGGGAAACAACCTCTCAGCATCTACCCAGTCAATCCCCCTCAGAATTTTATATGTTTCAATGAGATCACCTCTCATTCTTCTAAACTCCAGAGAGTATAGGCCCATTCTACACAATCTCTCCTCACAGGACAGCCCTCTCATCCCAGGAATCAATCTAGTGAACCATCGTTGCACCGCCTCCAAGGCAAGTATATCCTTCCTCAGATAAGGAGACCAAAACTATGCACAGTACTCCAGGTGTGGTCTCACCAAGGCACTGTACAATTGTAGCAAGACTTCCTTAATCTTATACTCCAACCCCTTTGCAATAAAGACCAACATACCATTTGCCTTCCTAATTGCTTGCTGTACCTGCATGCTAACTCTTTGTGTTTCCTGTACGAGGACACCTGAATCTCACTGAACATTTTATAGTTTCTCACCAAAGTCTTTGCGTCCTCCTCACTGCTTACTTTCGGACCTAGCTTTGTATCATCAGTAAACTTGGATACATTACAAATTCAGTCCGTTCATCTAAGTCATTAATATAGATTGTAAATAGCCAAGGCCCAACCACTGATCCTTGCGGCACCCCATTAGTTACAGCCTGCCAAGAACATCCTGAGTGTTGTTGGAGCTGCACTCATCCAGGCAAGTGGAGAGTATTCCATCACACTCCTGACTTGTGCCTTGTAGATGGTGGGAAGGCTTTGGGCAGTCAGGAGGTAAGACACTCGCCGCAGAATACCCAGCCTCTGACCTGCTCTTGTTGCCACAGTATTTATGTGGCTGGTCCAGTTATGTTTCTGGTCAATGGTGACCCCCAGGATGTTGATGGTGCGGGATTCGATGATGGTAATGCTGTTGAATGTCAAGGGGTGGTGGTTCGACTCTCACTTGTTGGAGATAGTCATTGCCTGGCACTTGTGTGGCGCGAATGTTACCTGCCACTTATCAGCCCAAGCCTGAACGTTGTCCAGGTCTTGTTGCATATGGGCATGGATTGCTTCATTATCTGAGGAGTTGTGAATGGCACTGAACACTGTGCAGTCATCAGTGAACACCCGCACTTCTGACCTTATGATGGAGGGAAGGTCATTGATGAAGCAGCTGAAGATGGTTGGGTCTAGAACACTGCCCTGAGGAACTCCTGCAGCGATGTCCTGGGGCTGAGATGATTGGCCTCCAACAACCACAACCATCTTCCTTTGTGCTAGGTATGACTCGAGCTAGTGGAGCGTTTTCCCCCGATTCCCATTCACTTCAGTTTTACTAGGGCTCCTTGATGCCACACTCGGTCAAATGTTGCCTTGATGTCAAGAGCAGTCACTCTCACCTCACCTCTGGAATTCAGCTCCTTTGTCCATGTTTGGAGCAAGGCTGTAATGAGGTCGGGAGCTGAGTGGTCCTGGCGGAACCCAAACTGGGCATCGGTGAGCAGGTTATTGGTAAGTAAGTGTCGCTTGATAGCACTGTCGATGACACCGTCCATCATTTTGCTGATGATTGAGAGTAGACTGATGGGGCGGTAATTGGCCGGATTTAATTTGTCCTGCCTTTTGTGGTTCAGGACATACCTGGGCAGTTTTCCACATTGTCAATTTGTCATTAATTTGTTGCATTTAAATCTCGCTTTGGATTTTGCAATTAGAAACATAGAAACATAGAAAAACAGGAGCAGGAGTCGGCTATTCGGCCCTTCGAGCCTGCTCCACCATTCAATATGATCATGGCTGATCCTCTATCTCAATACCATATTCCCGCTCTCTCCCCATACCCCTTGATGCCTTTTGTGTCTAGAAATCTATCTATCTCCTTCTTAAATATATTCAGTGACTTGGCCTCCACAGCCTTCTGTTGCAGAGAATTCTACAGGTTCACCACCCTCTGAGTGAAGAAATTTCCCCTCATCTCAGTCCTAAATGTCCGACCCCGTATCCTGAGACTGTGACCCCTCGTTCTAGACCCCCCAGCCAGGGGAAACATCCTCCCTGCAGCCAATCTGTCTAGCCCTGTCAGAATTTTATACGTTTCAATGAGATCCCCTCGCATTCTTCTAAACTCTAGTGAATATAGGCCTAGTCGACCCAATCTCTCCTCATACGACAGTCCTGCCATCCCAGGAATCAGTCTGTTGAAACTTCGCTGCACTGCCCCGATGGCAAGTATACCCTTTCTTAGGTAAGGAGACCAAAACTGCACACAGTACTCCAGGTGTGGTCTCACCAAGGCCCTGTACAACTGTTGTAAGACATCCTTGCTCCCGTACTCAAATCCTCTTGCAATGAGGGCCAACTTACCATTTGCCTTCCTAACTGCTTGCTGCACCTCCATGTTTGCTTTAAGTGACTGGTGTACAAGGACACCCAGGTCCCTTTGTACATCAACATTTCCCAATCTATCACCATTTAAATGATACTCTACCTTTCTGTTTTTCCTACCGAAGTGGATAACTTCACATTTATTCACGTTATACTGCATCTGCCATGTATTTGCCCACTCACTTAACTTGTCTAAATCGCCTTGAAGCCTCTTTGCATCCTCCTTACAACTCACAATCCCACCTAGTTTCGTGTCGTCAGCAAACTTGGAAATATTACATTTGGTTCCCTCATCCAAATCAAGCTATATTGTGAATAGCTGGGGCCCAAGCACTGATCCCTGCGGTACCCTACTAGTCACCGCCTGCCACCCCGAAAAAGACCCATTTATTCCCACTCTCTGTTTCCTGTCTGTTAACCAATTTTCAATCCATGCCAATATATTACTCCCAATCCCATGTGCTTTAATTTTGCACACTAACCTCTTATGTGGGACTTTATCAAAGGCCTTCTGAAAATCTAAATACACCACATCCACTGGTTCTCCCTTATCTATTCTACCAGTTACATCCTCAAAAAACTCCAGTAGGTTTGTCAAACACGATTTCCCTTTCATAAATCTATGTTGACTTTGTCTAATCCTGTTGATATTTTCTAAGTGTCCTGTTATCACATCCTTTATAATAGACTCTAGCGTTTTCCCTACTACTGATGTTAGACTAACCGGTCTGTAGTTCCCTGTTTTCTCTCTCCCTCCTTTTTTAAATAGTGGGGTTACATTTGCCACCCTCCAATCTGCAGGAACTGTTCCATAATCTAAAGAATTTTGGAAGATGACAACCAATGCATCCACTATTTCCTTGGCTACCTCTTTTAGTACTCTGGGATGCAGATTATCAGGCCCTGGGGATTTATCAGCTTTCAGTCCCATTAATTTCTCCAGCCCTATTTTTTTACTAATACTAATTTCCTTTAATTCCTCCTTCTCATTAGACCCTTGGTTCCCCAGCATTTCTGCGATGTTATTTGTGTCCTCTTCCGTGAAGACAGAACCACAGTATTTGTTTAATTGCTCTGCCATTTCCTTGTTCCCCATTGTAAATTCTCCCATTTCAGTTTGTAAGGGACCTACATTTGTCTTCACTAATCTTTTTCTTTTTACATACTTGTAGAAGCTTTTACAATCCGCTTTTATGTTCCTTGCAAGTTTACTCTCATACTTTATTTTTCCCCTCTTAATCAATCTCTTGGTCCTTTTTTGCTGAACTCTAAACTGCTCCCAATCCTCAGGCTTGCTACTTTTTCTGGCAACTTTATATGACTCCTCTTTGGATCTAATACTATCCTTAATTTCTTTTGTTAGCCATGGTTGGGCCGCTTTTCCTTTTGTGTTTTTGTGCCAGAAAGGAATGTATAACAGTTGCAATTCATGCATTCGATCCTTAAATGTTAGCCATTGCCTATCCACCGTCATGCCTTTTAATGAAGCTCCCCAATCTATCATAGCCAACTCCTCCTGATACCATCGTAGTTTCCTTTGTTTAGATTTAGTACCCTAGTTTCGGATTGGACTTCTTCACTTTCCATCTTAATGAAGAATTCCAACATGTTATGGTCACTCTTCCCTAAAGCACCCCGCACAACAAGATTATTAATTAACCCCTTCTCATTACACAATACCCAATCTAGGATAGCCTGTTCCCTAGTTGGTTCCTCAACGTACTGCTCTAAAAAACCATCTCGTACACACTCCAGGAATTCATCCTCCACAGTATTATTGTTAATTTGGTTTGGCCAGTCTATATGTAGATTAAAGTCACCCATGATTACTGTAGTACCCTTGTTACATGCATCTCTAATTTCCTGTTTGATACCATCCCCTACATTACCACTATTGTTTGGAGGCCTATAGACACCTCCCCGCAATGCTTTCTGTCACTTGGTGCTTCTTAGCTCCACCCAGACTGATTTTACATCTTGATTTTCTGAGCCAATATCCTTTCTCACTATTGCTCTGAATTCATCCTTTACTAACAAGGCCACCCCACCTCCTTTTCTTTTTCGCCTGTCCTTCCTAAATATCGAATATCCTTGAATATTCAGGCCCCAGCCTTGGTCACCCTGCAGCCATGTCTCCGTAATCGCAATTATATCGTATCCGTTTACATCTATTTGTGCTGTTAATTCGTCTACCTTATTATGAATGCTTTGTGCATTCAGATACAGTGCCTTTAGATTTGTCTTTTTAACATTTTTAGACATCTTAACATCTATTTGTACTATGGCCCTATTTGTCTTATTACCATTTTTTCTTACCCGGACCCTATATGTTAGTGCACTCCTTTGTTAGTACGCTCTGTCCCTTCCTGACACAATCTGGTTATCCTTAACCCAATCACTTTCCTGCATTGCTTCCTTGTCTTTTCCCTTTAGCATTCTAGATTTCTCTCCACCGGGACCCTCCCACCCCCCGTCGCCTCCTATTTAGTTTAAAGCCCTATCTACCTCCCCAGTTATTCTATTCCCCAGAACACTGAACCCAGCATGGTTCAGGTGTAGTCCATCCCAACAGAACAGCTCTCTCTTTCCCCAGAGATTTTCAGATCCAGAGCAATCACGTATTTTCCCAGGGCAGGTACAGCACGGGTTAGATACAGAGTAAAGCTCCCTCTACACTGTCCCATCAAACACTCCCAGGGCAGGTACAGCACGGTTTAGATACAGAGTAAAGCTCCCTCTACAATGTCCCATCAAACACTACCAGGGCAGGTACAGCACGGGTTAGATACAGAGTAAAGCTCCCTCTACACTATCCCATCAAACACTCCCAGGGCAGGTACAGCACGGGTTAGATACAGAGTAAAGCTCCCTCTACACTGTCCCATCAAACACTCCCAGGGCAGGTACAGCACGGGTTAGATACAGAGAAAAGCTCCCTCTTATCTGTCCCATCAAATACTCCCAGGGCAGGTACAGCACGGGTTAGATACAGAGTAAAGCTCCCTCTACACTGTCCCCATCAAACACTCCCAGGGCAGGTACAGCACGGTTTGATACAGAGTAAAGCTCCCTCTACACTATCCCATCAAACACTCCCAGGGCAGATACAGCACGGAGTTAGATACAGAGAAAAGCTCCCTCTACACTGTCCCATCAAATACTCCCAGGGCAGGTACAGCACGGGTTAGATACAGAGTAAAGCTCCCTCTACACTGTCCCCATCAAACACTCCCAGGGCAGGTACAGCACGGTTTGATACAGAGTAAAGCTCCCTCTACACTATCCCATCAAACACTCCCAGGGCAGATACAGCACGGGGTTAGATACAGAGTAAAGCTCCCTCTACACTGTCCCATCAAACACTCCCAGGGCAGGTACAGCACGCGGTTAGATACAGAGTAAAGCTCCCTCTACGCTGTCCCCATCAAACACTCCCAGGGCAGGTACAGCACGGGTTAGATACAGAGTAAAGCTCCTTCTACACTGTCCCATCAAACACTCCCAGGGCAGGTACAGCATGGGTTAGATACAGAGTAAAGCTCCCTCTACACTGTCCCATCAAACACTCCCAGGGCAGGTACAGCACGGGGTTAGATACAGAGTAAAACTCCCTCTACACTGTCCCATCAAACACTCCCAGGGCAGGTACAGCACGGGTTAGATACAGAGTAAAGCTCCCTCTACACGGTCCCATCAAACACTCCCAGGGCAGGTAGAGCACGGGTTAGATACAGAGTAAAGCTCTCTCTACACTGTCCCATCAAACACTCCCAGGGCAGGTACAGCACGGGTTAGATACAGAGTAAAGCTCTCTCTACACTGTCCCATCAAACACTCCCAGGGCAGGTACAGAACGGGTTAGATACAGTGTAAAGCTCCCTCTACACTGTCCCATCAAACAATCCCAGGGCAGGAACAGCACGGGGTTAGATACAGAGTAAAACTCCTTCTACACTGTAACATCAAACACTCCCAGGGCAGGTACAGCACGGGATTAGATAAAGAGTAAAGCTCCCTCTACACTGTCCCATCAAACACTCCCTGGGCAGGTACAGCATGGTTTAGATACAGAGTAAAGCTCCCTCTACACTGTCCCGATCAAACACTCCCAGGGCAGGTACAGCACGGGTTAGATACAGAGCAAAGCCCCCTCTACACTGTCCCATCAAACACTCCCAGGGCAGGTACAGCATGGGGTTAGATACAGAGGAAAGCTCCCTCTACACTGTCCCATCAAACACTCCCAGGGCAGGTACAGCACGGTTTAAATACAGAGTAAAGCTCCCTCTACACTGTCCCACCAAACACTCCCAGGGCAGGTACAGCACGGGTTAGATACAGAGTAAAGCTCCCTCTACACTGTCCCCATCAAACACTCTCAGGGCAGGTACAGCACGGGTTAGATACAGAGCAAAGCCCCCTCTACACTGTCCCATCAAACACTCCCAGGGCAGGTACAGCACGGGGTTAGATACAGAGGAAAGCTCCCTCTACACTGTCCCATCAAACACTCCCAGGGCAGGTACAGCACGGTTTAAATACAGAGTAAAGCTCCCTCTACACTGTCCCATCAAACACTCCCAGGGCAGGTACAGCACGGTGTTAGATACAGAGTAAAGCTCCTTCTACACTGAGCCATCAAACACTCCCAGGGCATGTACAGCACGGGGTTAGATACAGAGTTAAGCTCCCTCTACACTGTCCACATCAAACAATCCCAGGGCAGGTACAGCACGGGTTAGATACAGAGTAAAGCTCCCTCTCCACTGTCCCATCAAGCACTCCCAGGGCAGGTACAGCACGGGTTAGATACAGAGTAAAGCTCTCTCTACACTGCCCCATCAAACACTCCCAGGGCAGGTACAGCACGGGTTAGATACAGAGTAAAGCTCTCTCTACACTGTCCCATCAAACACTCCCAGGGCAGGTACAGAACGGGTTAGATACAGTGTAAAGCTCCCTCTACACTGTCCCATCAAACAATCCCAGGGCAGGAACAGCACGGGGTTAGATACAGAGTAAAACTCCTTCTACACTGTAACATCAAACACTCCCAGGGCAGGTACAGCACGGGATTAGATAAAGAGTAAAGCTCCCTCTACACTGTCCCATCAAACACTCCCTGGGCAGGTACAGCATGGTTTAGATACAGAGTAAAGCTCCCTCTACACTGTCCCGATCAAACACTCCCAGGGCAGGTACAGCACGGGTTAGATACAGAGCAAAGCTCCCTCTACACTGTCCCATCAAACACTCCCAGGGCAGGTACAGCACGGTTTAAATACAGAGTAAAGCTCCCTCTACACTGTCCCACCAAACACTCCCAGGGCAGGTACAGCACGGGTTAGATACAGAGTAAAGCTCCCTCTACACTGTCCCCATCAAACACTCTCAGGTCAGGTACAGCACGGGTTAGATACAGAGCAAAGCCCCCTCTACACTGTCCCATCAAACACTCCCAGGGCAGGTACAGCACGGGGTTAGATACAGAGGAAAGCTCCCTCTACACTGTCCCATCAAACACTCCCAGGGCAGGTACAGCACGGTTTAAATACAGAGTAAAGCTCCCTCTACACTGTCCCACCAAACACTCCCAGGGCAGGTACAGCACGGGTTAGATACAGAGTAAAGCTCCCTCTACACTGTCCCCATCAAACACTCTCAGGTCAGGTACAGCACGGGTTAGATACAGAGCAAAGCCCCCTCTACACTGTCCCATCAAACACTCCCAGGGCAGGTACAGCACGGGGTTAGATACAGAGGAAAGCTCCCTCTACACTGTCCCATCAAACACTCCCAGGGCAGGTACAGCACGGTTTAAATACAGAGTAAAGCTCCCTCTACACTGTCCCACCAAACACTCCCAGGGCAGGTACAGCACGGGTTAGATACAGAGTAAAGCTCCCTCTACACTGTCCCCATCAAATACTCTCAGGGCAGGTACAGCACGGGTTAGATACAGAGCAAAGCTCCCTCTACACTATCCCATCAAACACTCCCAGGGCAGGTACAGCACGGGTTAGATACAGAGCAAACCTCCCTCTACACTGCCCCATCAAACACCCCCAGGGCAGGTACAGCACGGGTTAGATACAGAGTAAAGCTCCCTCTACACTGTCCCATCAAACACTCCCAGGGCAGGTACAGCACGGTGTTAGATACAGAGTAAAGCTCCTTCTACACTGACCCATCAAACACTCCCAGGGCATGTACAGCACGGGGTTAGATACAGAGTTAAGCTCCCTCTACACTGTCCACATCAAACAATCCCAGGGCAGGTACAGCACGGGTTAGATACAGAGTAAAGCTCCCTCTCCACTGTCCCATCAAGCACTCCCAGGGCAGGTACAGCACGGGTTAGATACAGAGTAAAGCTCCCTCTACACTGTCCACATCAAACAATCCCAGGGCAGGTACAGCACGGGTTAGATACAGAGTAAAGCTCCCTCTACACTGTCCCATCAAACACTCCCAGGGCAGGTACAGCACGGGTTAGCTACAGAGTAAAGCTCTCTCTACACTATCCCATCAAACACTCCCAGGGCAGGTACAGCACGGGTTAGATACAGAGTAAAGCTCCCTCTACACTGTCCCATCAAACAATCCCAGGGCAGGTACAGCACGGGGTTAGATACAGAGTAAAGCTCCCTCTACACTGTAACATCAAACACTCCCAGAGCAGGTACAGCACGGGATTAGATAAAGAGTAAAGCTCCCTCTACACTGTCCCCATCAAACACTCCCAGGGCAGATACAGCACCGGGTTTGATACAGAGTAACTCTCCCTCTGCACTGTCCCCATCAAACACTCCCAGGGCAGGTACAGCACGGTTTAAATACAGAGTAAAGCTCCCTCTACACTGTCCCACCAAACACTCCCAGGGCAGGTACAGCTCGGGTTAGATACAGAGTAAAGCTCCCTCTACACTGTAACATCAAACACTCCCAGAGCAGGTACAGCACGGGTTAGATACAGAGCAAAGCCCCCTCTACACTGTCCCATCAAACACTCCCAGGGCAGGTACAGCATGGGGTTAGATACAGAGGAAAGCTCCCTCTGCACTGTCCCATCAAACACTCCCAGGGCAGGTACAGCACGGTTTAAATACAGAGTAAAGCTCCCTCTACACTGTCCCACCAAACACTCCAAGGGCAGGTACAGCACGGGTTAGATAAAGAGTAAAGCTCCCTCTACACTGTCCCCATCAAACACTCTCAGGGCAGGTACAGCACGGGTTAGATACAGAGCAAAGCTCCCTCTACACTATCCCATCAAACACTCCCAGGGCAGGTACAGCACGGGTTAGATACAGAGTAAAGCTCCCTCTCCACTGTCCCATCAAGCACTCCCAGGGCAGGTACAGCACGGGTTAGATACAGAGTAAAGCTCCCTCTACACTGTCCACATCAAACAATCCCAGGGCAGGTACAGCACGGGTTAGATACAGAGTAAAGCTCCCTCTACACTGTCCCATCAAGCACTCCCAGGGCAGGTACAGCACGGGTTAGATACAGAGTAAAGCTCCCTCTACACTGTCCCCATCAAACGCTCCCAGGGCAGGTACAGCACGGGTTAGCTACAGAGTAAAGCTCTCTCTACACTGTCCCATCAAACACTCCCAGGGCAGGTACAGCACGGGTTAGATACAGAGTAAAGCTCCCTCTACACTGTCCCATCAAACAATCCCAGGGCAGGTACAGCACGGGGTTAGATACAGAGTAAAGCTCCCTCTACACTGTAATATTAAACACTCCCAGAGCAGGTACAGCATGGGGTTAGATACAGAGTAAAGCTCCCTCTACACTGTCCCATCAAACACTCCCAGGGCAGGTACAGCATGGGGTTAGATACAGAGTAAAGCTCCCTCTACACTGTACCATCAAACACTCCCAGGGCAGGTACAGCATGGGGTTAGATACAGAGGAAAGCTCCCTCTGCACTGTCCCATCAAACACTCCCAGGGCAGGTACAGCACGGTTTAAATACAGAGTAAAGCTCCCTCTACACTGTCCCCATCAAACACTCCCAGGGCAGATACAGCACGGGGTTTGATACAGAGTAACTCTCCCTCTACACTGTCCCCATCAAACACTCCCAGGGCAGGTACAGCACGGTTTAAATACAGAGTAAAGCTCCCTCTACACTGTCCCACCAAACACTCCCAGGGCAGGTACAGCTCGGGTTAGATACAGAGTAAAGCTCCCTCTACACTGTAACATCAAACACTCCCAGAGCAGGTACAGCACGGGTTAGATACAGAGCAAAGCCCCCTCTACACTGTCCCATCAAACACTCCCAGGGCAGGTACAGCATGGGGTTAGATACAGAGGAAAGCTCCCTCTACACTGTCCCATCAAACACTCCCAGGGCAGGTACAGCACGGTTTAAATACAGAGTAACGCTCCCTCTACACTGTCCCACCAAACACTCCCAGGGCAGGTACAGCACGGGTTAGATACAGAGTAAAGCTCCCTCTACACTGTCCCCATCAAACACTCTCAGGGCAGGTATAGCACGGGTTAGATACAGAGCAAAGGTCCCTCTACACTATCCCATCAAACACTCCCAGGGCAGGTACAGCACGGGTTAGATACAGAGCAAAGCTCCCTCTACACTGTCCCATCAAACACCCCCAGGGCAGGTACAGCACGGGTTAGATACAGAGTAAAGCTCCCTCTACACTGTCCCATCAAACACTCCCAGGGCAGGTACAGCACGGTGTTAGATACAGAGTAAAGCTCCTTCTACACTGTCCCATCAAACACTCCCAGGGCATGTACAGCACGGGGTTAGATACAGAGTTAAGCTCCCTCTACACTGGCCACATCAAACAATCCCAGGGCAGGTACAGCACGGGTTAGATACAGAGTAAAGCTCCCTCTCCACTGTCCCATCAAGCACTCCCAGGGCAGGTACAGCACGGGTTAGATACAGAGTAAAGCTCCCTCTACACTGTCCACATCAAACAATCCCAGGGCAGGTACAGCACGGGTTAGATACAGAGTAAAGCTCCCTCTACACTGTCCCATCAAGCACTCCCAGGGCAGGTACAGCACGGGTTAGATACAGAGTAAAGCTCCCTCTACACTGTCCCCATCAAACACTCCCAGGGCAGCTACAGCACGGGTTAGATACAGAGTAAAGCTCTCTCTACACTGTCCCATCAAACACCCCCAGGGCAGGTACAGCACGGGTTAGATACAGAGTAAAGCTCCCTCTACACTGTAACATCAAACACTCCCAGAGCAGGTACAGCACGGGATTAGATAAAGAGTAAAGCTCCCTCTACACTATCCCATCAAACACTCTCAGGGCAGGTACAGCACGGGTTAGATACAGAGTAAAGCTCCCTCTGCACTGTAACATCAAACACCCCCAGGGCAGGTACAGCACGGGTTAGATACAGAGTAAAGCTCCCTCTACACTGTAACATCAAACACTCCCAGAGCAGGTACAGCACGGGATTAGATAAAGAGTAAAACTCCCTCTACACTATCCCATCAAACACTCCCAGGGCAGGTACAGCACGGGGTTAGATACAGAGTAAAGCTCCCTCTACACTGTCCCCATCAAACACTGCCAGGGCAGGTACAGCACGGGGTTTGATACAGAGTAATTCTCCCTCTACACTGTCCCCATCAAACACTCCCAGGGCAGGTACAGCACGGGGTTTGATACAGAGTAAACCTCCTTCAGCTCTCTCCCAACCAGATGCCTAAGCCTCAATCTGACGAGATTTGCCCCAATTGCTATCACAGTTTGACATTTTGTGATGTTCCCACACCCGCCATTACCCTCACGTGACTTTGCCGGATCACTGAATTGTGAGGCTTTTCACACAGGGACCTGCCCCAGTCTCCTTTCACACAGCACACCTACATCCAGCAGACCGAGATTCGATTCGATCGATCAGTGTGCTCTTCCATGCCCACGTGTTCAGCCTCACGCCGCAACGTCAGTACACCCCGAACAGCGACATTGCCACAATACCCTGCTCAACCTTTGCAGTCTGTTAAACCCAGCAGGCGCCTGGCGGTAATCCTAGCTCCTCTGATCAGGCTCTGCTGCAGCTCAGCACAGGTCTCCACTTGCACATTGGCTGTCCTTTTACATGAATCACAGAGCGTTAGCATGCAGGTACAGCAGAAAGGAACATGTTATGTTGGCCTTTATTGCAAGGGGGTTGGTGTGTAAGAGTCAGGAAGTCTTGCTGCAATTGTACGGGCCTCTGGTGAGACCACACCTGGAGTACTGGGCACAGTTTTGGTCTCCTTATCCAAGGAACAATATACTTGCCTTGGAGGGGCTGCAACACAGGTTCACTAGACTGATTCCGGGGATGAGAGGGCTGTCCTATGATGAGAGATTGAGTAGATTAGAGTCATAGAGTCATAGAGTTATACAGCACAGAAAGAGGCCCTTCGGCCCATTCTGTCCGCGCCGGCCATCAAGCCCTGTCTATTCTAATCCCATTTTCCAGCACTTGGTCCGTAGCCTTGTATGCTATGGCGTTTCAAGTGCTCATCTAAATGCTTCTTGAATGTTGTGAGGGTTCCTGCCTCTACCACCCTTTCAAGCAGTGAGTTCCAGATTCCAACCACCCTCTGGGTGAAAAAGTTTTTCCTCAAATCCTCTCTAAACCTCCTGCCCCTTACCTTGAAACTATGCCCCCTGGTTATTGACCCCTCTACTAAGGGGAAAAGTTCCTTTCTATCTAACCTATTTATGCCCCTCATAATTTTGTACACCTCAATCAGGTCCCCCCTCAGCCTTCTCTGCTCTAAGGAAAACAACCCCAGCCTGTCCAGTCTCTCTTCATAGCTGAAGCGCTCCAGCCCAGGTAACATTTTGGTGAATCTCCTCTGCACCCTCTCCAATGCAATCACATCCTTCCTATAGTGTGGCGACCAGAACTGCACACAGTATTCCAGCTGTGGCCTAACTAGCGTTTTGTACAGCTCCATCATAACCTCCCTGCTCTTATATTCCATGCCTCGGCTAATGAAGGCAAGTATCCCATATGCCTTTTTAACCACCTTATCTACCTGTCCTGCTGCCTTCAGGGATCTATGTTTCTGCGGACGATGTGACCCGTCCATCGGAGCTGATCGAGCGTGGTCAAAGCTTCGATGCTGGGGATGTTGGCCTTAGCAAGAACACCGACGTTGGTGCGCCTATCCTGCCAATGGATTTGCAGGATCTTGCGGAGGCAGCGTTGGTGGTACCTTTCCAGTGCCTGCTGTACATGGTCCATGTCTCTGAGGCATACAGGAGGGCAGGTATTACGACTGCTCTGTAGACTATGAGCTTGGTGCCGGGTTTGAGATCCTGGTCTTCAAACACTCTCTTTCTCAGGCGACCGAAGGCTGCACTGGCACACTGAAGGCGGTGTTGGACTTCGTCATCGACGTCTGCCCTTGTTGACAGTAGGCTCCCGAGGTATGGAAAGTGGTCCATGCCCGATACGAGACTCCCAAAACAAGTGCTCTACTCGGAGCTCCGACACAGCAAGAGAGCCCCAGGTGGGCAGAGGAAACGCTTCAAGGACACCCTCAAAGCCTCCTTGAAAAAGTGTAACATCCCCACCGACACTTGGGAATCCCTGGCCCAAGACCGTACAAAGTGGAGGAGAAGCATCCGGGAAGGCGCCGAATACCTCGAGTCTCTTCGCCGGGAGCAAGCGGAAGCCAAGCGCAAACAGCGGAAGGCGCGCACGTCAACCCAAGCACCCCACCCACGCGCCCCTTCAACCACCGTCTGCCCCACCTGTGACAGAGACTGTAGGTCCCGCATTGGACTCATCAGTCACCTGAGAACTCATTCTTAATGTGGAAGCAAGTCATCTTCGGTTCCGAGGGACTGCCTAAGAAGAGGTACATGCACACCATGAATGGGGCTATAGTCTCTGAAGTTTAGAAGAGTGAGAGGTGATCTCGTTGAAACGTGTAAAATTCTCAGAGGGCCTAACAGCACTGTGGGAGCACCTTCACCTCAGCGGTTCCAGAAAGCGGCTCACCACCACTTTCTCAAGTGCAATTAGGGATGGGCAATAAATGCTGGGCTTGCAGCCGATCCCCACATCCCATGTACGAATAAAAAGCAAAGTGCTGAGAGTTAAATTCTTGTCAATGACGGCGAAATAAGCTGGAGGGTGAATACCACAGGAATGTAGCAGGACCTGTACAGCAGGATCTCTGACGCGGTGTGGCAATATACAGAATGATTCAGCACAGACGGAGGCCATTCGGCCCAACGTGCCTGTGACGGCTCTTTGAAAGAGCTCTCCAATTAGTCCCACTCCCCCCTGCTTTTTCCCCGCGGAAACGGTTCTGGACTCTCCCTCTATCACAATTATCTCCAAAATTCTCCTCTACAGTGACCGAGTGACTCTGATCAAAGAGCACGAGACAGAGAGAGAGTGCCAGAGAGAGAGACAGAGAGAGAGAGAGCGAGCGAGAGAGAGAGACAGAGAGAGAGAGAGAGAGAGAGCGAGAGAGAGAGAGCGAGCAAGACAGAGAGAGAGAGCAAGACAGAGAGAGAGAGCGAGAGAGAGAGCGAGAGAGAGAGCGAGCAAGAGAAAGAGATGGAGAGAGAGAGAGACAGAGGGACAGAGAGACAAAGAGAGTGACAGAGAGAGAGAGAGAGACAGAGATAGACAGACAGAGAGAAAGAGAGAGACAGTGAGAAAGAGAGAGAGACAGATGTATAGAGACAGAGCGAGAGAGAGAGAGAGAGCGAGACAGATATATACATATCTATATATATATATATAGAGAGAGAGAGAGACAGGGAGGCGTGGAGAGAGACAGAGAGAGTCAGAGAGAGAGAGAGAGACAGAGAGTGAGAGAGAGACAGAGCGAGTGAGGCAGAGAGAGAGAGAGACAGAGAGAGAGGGACAGAGAGAGAGGGACAGAGAGAGAGGGACAGAGAGAGAGACAGAGAGAAAGAGATAAAGAGAGAGAGACAGAGAGAAAGAGACAAAGAGAGAGAGACAGAGAACGACAGACAAAGAGAGAGAGACAGAGAATGACAGAGAGAGAGAGAGAGAGAGAGACAGAGAATGACAGAGAGAGAGAGACAGAGACAGACAGAGAGAAAGAGACAGAGAGAAAGAGACAGAGAACGACAGAGAGAAAGATAGAGAAAGAGAGAGACAGAGAGAGAGACAGAAAACGGCAGAGAGAGAGACAGAGAGAGAGAGAGAGAGACAGAGTGAGAGTGAGAGTGAGGGTGAGTGTATGTGAGAGAGTGAGTGAGAGAGTGTGTGAGCGACAGAGAGAGAGAGCGAGAGCGAGACAGTGACCACAGCCCCAATTCCCCTTTCAAAATTTGTCCCAAACCTTACCTTCCCTCCTGTACTGACCATCACAGCGTCCTCTTGGCCACAATGCTAAACTAAAAGCCACCAATCCAACTTTATACATCTATCCATCCACTATGACATCAAGAAATCAACTCATCACCCTTATGCATTCTCTTAGAGACTGTCTTGTGTGTGCCTTTGCCTATCCTACTGATGTCACGCAGCGCTACCCCAGTGGATGCAGCGAGGCTTGTGGAAGGCTGCTGACTTTCAGTGGGGGACGCTGCAAATGGCCTTGCTGGTCGACCATGAGGAGCTGGTGGCTGGGAGTGTGAAATCGAGTGACGGTGTTTCTTCTTCTTCACTCTCCTCTCCCTCTTCTTGGTCAACCAGTGGCTGGGCAGGCTGCATTTCTTGGGTGTGTGAAATGAGGAAGGTACGAGGGTGGAGTTGTGGTGGTGGGGAAGCAAGAGGTGTACGCGAGAAGGAGGATAACGTATGAGGATACCAGCTTCTTGTATCCTTTCAGCCCCGCCGCTGGCCAAGGGCTCAGCCATGCCCCTGCCAAGAATGGCCTGTACCATCTCCTCCAAGGGGGTGAGGTGAAGCTAGGAATGGGAGGCATGCCTTGTGTTTGGTACAGATTGTTGGTAGGTGAGTGATTGGGAGTGGGGGTCATGCATTGAGCAGTGTGTGAGGCTAGTGGTGCAGTTGGTAGGTGACGGCTTTTGAAGATGCATTCACTGACCTTGAGCACTGGTCTGATGTCCTGAAGCTTCTTTGGGCGCTGGAGCCAGGTGATGGGGGGGGTGGGGGGGGGGGTGGTGGCGACACTGCTGGTAGTGACAGACTCGGTGATCTGGTCCCACACCCTTCTTTCTGGAGGGCCTCCTGGGCCCTGTGGGTAGACGACCACTCTTGCAGTGTTGGCCTCCTGCACAAAGCTGGAGTGCTGCGTGCGAGACCCTGGGTGTCCCAACCCTAGCTTGCTGAGCCACTTGTTTTAGTGTTGAGGCACTTTTCCCATTTATTCGAGGTGCGGAAGGCAATTCAGCCTTAAGAGCTGAAGACTGCCATTTGGGAATTCTTTTTAATGTTCATTTTTTTCAGCAGAAGGCAGTTGAGCTGTAAGGGCTGAAAACTGACTATTTAAAAAAAAAATTTTTATTTTAGAAGGCAGTTCCCCTTAAAGAGACCGACGATGCTTTCTGCAATGACAGCCTTGCTTTAAGAGAAGGCTGCTCTTGCTGCAATGATGATACGGCCACACAGCGTTGGTCCTGCCGGGACAAACGCCACCAGGATGGCGTTGCACGGTACGTCTAGCGTTGGGCTAATGGCAGGTTTTTACCCATATCGAATTTCTAGGCCACAACATGCAAAGGGTGAGATTTTTTTCTTTATTCATTCGCAGCCAGCATTTATCGCCCTTCCGTAATCGCCCTCGAGAAGGTGGTAGTGAGCCGCCTTCTTGAATACAACTGAGTGGCCATTTCAGAGGGGCAGTTAAGAGTCAACCACATTGCTGTGGGTCTAGAATCACATACAGGCCCAGACCGGGTAAGGGCGGCAGATTTCCTTCCCTGAAGGACATTAGTGAACCAGTTGGGTTTCTTACGACAATCTGGTAGTTTCACGGACACCATTACTGATACTAACTTTCTCTTGCAGATTTATTTAATTAAATCAATTTAATTTCCCCCAGTTGTCATGGCGAGATTTGAACTCATTGGTCCAGGCCTACTGGATTACGAGCCCAGTAACATAACCACTATGCTATCGTTACCATAATCGGATGGGATGAGGAGGGTTACTACGGGCGATGAGGATCATTACTAAGGGCGATGAGTATGGTTGCTAAGGGTGAGGAGGACGGCTGCTAAGGGTGTTGAGGGTGGTTGCTAAGGGCAATGAGCACGGTTTCTAAGTGCGATGAGGAGCGTTACTAAAGGCGATGAGGATGGTTGCTAAGGGCGATGAGGAGCATTAGTAAGTGCGATGAGGACGGTTGCTAAGGGCGATGAGGGCGGTTAAGAAGGGCGATGAGGACGGTTGCTTAGGTAATGAGTATGGTTGCTAAGTGCAATGAGGAGCGTTACTAAAGGCGATGAGGGCGGTTGCTAAGTGGGATGAGGAGCATTACTAAGGGCATTGTGGACAGTTGCTAAGGGCGATGAGGACGGTTGCTAAGGGCGATGAGGGCGGTTAATAAGGGCGATGAGGACGGTTGCTTAGGTAATGAGTACGGTTGCTAAGGGCGATGAGGATGGTTACTAAGGGCGATGAGGACAGTTGCTAAGAGCGATGAGGACGGTTGCTAAGGCTGAAGTGGCCGGTTGCTAAGTGCGATGAGGATGGTTACTAAGGGCGATGAGGGCGGTTGCTAAGGGCGATGAGTACGGTTGCTAAGTGCGATGAGGACAGTTGATAAGGGCGATGAGGAGCGTTACTAAGGGTGATGAGGCCGGTTGCTAAGGGCGATGAGGACAGTTGCTAAGGGTGATGAGGAGCGTTACTAAGGGTGATGAGGCCGGTTGCTAAGGGTGATGAGGCCGGTTGCTTAGGGCGATGAGGACGGTTGCTAAGTGCGATGAGGAGCGTTACTAAGGGCGATGAGGACGGTTGCTAAGTGCGATGAGGAGCATTACTAAGGGCGATGAGGATGGTTTGGTAATGGCGATGAGTACGGTTGCTAAGTGTGATGAGGAGCATTACTAATGGCGATGAGGATGGTTGCTAAGTGCAATGAGGAGCATTACTAAGGGCGATGAGGACGGTTGCTAAGGGTGATGAGGACGGTTGCTATGGGCGATAAGGAGCGTTACTAAGGGCGTTTTGGTCAGTTGCTAAGAGTGATGAGTACGGTTGCTAAGGATGTTGAGGGCGGTTACTTAGGGCGATGAGGAGCGTTACGAAGTGTGATGAGGACGGTTGCTAAGGGTGTTGAGGGTGGTTCCTAAGTGCGATGAGGATGGTTGCTAAGGGTGATGAGGACGGTTGCTATGGGCGATAAGGAGCGTTACTAAGGGCGTTTTGGACAGTTGCTAAGAGTGATGAGTACGGTTGCTAAGGATGTTGAGGGCGGTTACTTAGGGCGATGAGGAGCGTTACGAAGGGTGATGAGGACGGTTGCTAAGGGTGTTGAGGGTGGTTCCTAAGTGCGATGAGGATGGTTGCTAAGGGCGATGAGTACAGTTGCTAAGGGTGATGAGGTGCATTACTAAGGGCGATGAGGACTGTTCCTGAGGGCGATGAGGGGCATTACTAAGGGCGATGAGGACGGTTGCTAAGAGTGATGAGGACGGTTGCTACGGGCGATGAGTAGCGTTACTAAGGGCATTGTGGATAGTTGCTCAGGGCAATGAGGATGGTTGCTAAGGGCAATGAGGAAAGTTGCTAAGTGAAATGAGGAGCGTTACTAAGGGCGTTGAGGACGGTTGCTAAGGGCGATGAGGAAAGTTGCTAAGGGCAATGAGGACGGTTGCTAAGGGCGATGAGGACAGTTACTATGAGCGATTAGGGCAGTTGCTAAGGGCGATGAGGACAGTTACTATGAGCGATTAGGGCAGTTGCTAAGGGTGATGAGTACAGTTGTTAAGTGTGATGAGGAGCATTACTAAGGGCGAAGAGGACGGTTGCTAAGGGTGATGAGGACGGTTGCTAAGGGTGTTGAGGGTGGTTGCTAAGGGTGTTGAGGGTGGTTACTAAGGTCAAAGAGGCCAGTTGCTATGGGCGATGAGGACGGTTGCTAAGGGTGATGAGGACGGTTGCTAAGGGTGATGAGGATGGTTGCTAAGGGTGATGAGCGTTACTAAGGACGTTGTGGACAGTTGCTAAGGATGTTGAGGGCGGTTACTAAGGCCAATGAGGACGGTTGCTAAGGGTGATGAGGACAGTTGCTAAGGGTGATGAGGACAGTTGCTAAGTGTGATGAGGACAGTTGCTGAGGGTGATGAGGACGGTTGCTAAGGGTGATGAGGAGCATTACTAATGGCGATGAGGATGGTTTGGTAATGGCGATGAGTACGGTTGCTAAGTGTGATGAGGAGCATTACTAATGGCGATGAGGGCGGTTACTAAGAACGATAAGGACCGTTGCTCAGGGCAATGAGGGCGGTTGCTAACGGCAATGTGGACGGTTGCTAAGAGCGATTAGGACAGTTGATAAGAGCAATGAGGACGCTTGCTAAGGGCGATGAGGACGGTTGCTAAGGGCAATGAGGACGGTTGCTAAGGCCGAAGTGATCAGTTGCTAATTGTGATGAGGGCAGTTACTAAGGGCGATGATGCCAGATGCTAAGGGTGATGAGTACGGTTGCTAAGGGTGTTGAGGGTGGTTACTAAGTGCGATGCGGATGGTTGCTAAGGGCAATGAGTACGGTTGCTAAGTGCAATCAGGAGCATTACTAAGGGCGATGAGGACGGTTGCTAAGTGCAATCAGGAGCATTACTAAGGGTGATGAGGACGGTTGCTAAGGGTGATGAGGACGGTTGCTATGGGCGATAAGGAGCGTTACTAAGGGCGTTTTGGACAGTTGCTAAGAGTGATGAGTACGGTTGCTAAGGATGTTGAGGGCGGTTACTTAGGGCGATTAGGAGCGTTACGAAGGGTGATGAGGACGGTTGCTAAGGGCGATGAGTACAGTTGCTTAGGGTGATGAGGTGCGTTACTAAGGGCGATGAGGACGGTTGCTACGGGTGATGAGTAGCATTACTAAGGTCGTTGTGGACAGTTGCTAAGGACAATGAGGAAAGTTGCTCAGGGCAATGAGAACGGTTGCTAAGGGCGATGAGGACAGTTACTATGAGCGATTAGGGCAGTTGCTAAGGGTGATGAGTACAGTTGTTAAGCGTGATGAGGAGCATTACTAAGGGCGAAGAGGACAGTTACTAAGGGTGATGAGGACGGTTGCTAAGGGTGTTGAGGGTAGTTACTAAGGTCAAAGAGGTCAGTTGCTATGGGTGATGAGGACGGTTGCTAAGGGTGTTGAGGGTGGTTGCTAAGTGCGATGAGGATGTTTACTAAGAGCGATGAGGGCGGTTGCTAAGGGCGATGAGGGCGGTTGCTAAGTGCGATGAGGATGTTTACTAAGAGCGATGAGGGCGGTTGCTAAGGGCGATGAGGACGGTTGCTAAGGGCGATGAGGGCGGTTGTTAAGAGCGATGAAAACAGTCGCTAAGGGCAATGAGGACGGTTGCTAAGGGCGATGAGGACGGTTGCTAAAGGCGATGAAGATGGTTGCTAAGGGCGATGAGGATGTTTGCTAAGGGAGATGAGGAGTGTTACTAAGTGTGATGAGGACGGTTACTAAGGGCGATGTGGACGGTTGCTAAGGATGTTGAGGGCGGTTATAAGGGTAATGAGGACGGTTGCTAAGGGTGATGAGGAGCATTACGAAGGGAGATGAGGGCGGTTGCGAAGGGAGATGAGTACGGTTGCTAAGGGCAATGAGGACAGTTGCTAAGAGTGTTGAGGATGGTTGCTTATGCCGATGAAGATGGTTGATAAATGTGATGAGGAGCATTACTAATGGCGATGAGGATGGTTTGGTAATGGCGATGAGTACGGTTGCTAAGGGTGATGAGGAGCATTACTAATGGCGATGAGGATGGTTGCTAAGTGCGATGAGGATGGTTACTAAGGGCAATGAGTACTGTTGCTAAGAACGATGAGGACGGTTGCTAAGTGCAATCAGGAGCATTACTAAGGGCGATGAGGACGGTTGCTAAGGGTGATGAGGACGGTTGCTATGGGCGATAAGGAGCGTTACTAAGGGCGTTTTGGTCAGTTGCTAAGAGTGATGAGTACGGTTGCTAAGGATGTTGAGGGCGGTTACTTAGGGCGATGAGGAGCGTTACGAAGTGTGATGAGGACGGTTGCTAAGGGTGTTGAGGGTGGTTCCTAAGTGCGATGAGGATGGTTGCTAAGGGCGATGAGTACAGTTGCTAAGGGTGATGAGGTGCATTACTAAGGGCGATGAGGACTGTTCCTGAGGGCGATGAGGGGCATTACTAAGGGCGATGAGGACGGTTGCTAAGAGTGATGAGGACGGTTGCTACGGGCGATGAGTAGCGTTACTAAGGGCATTGTGGATAGTTGCTCAGGGCAATGAGGATGGTTGCTAAGGGCAATGAGGAAAGTTGCTAAGTGCAATGAGGAGCGTTACTAAGGGCGTTGAGGACGGTTGCTAAGGGCGATGAGGAAAGTTGCTAAGGGCAATGAGGACGGTTGCTAAGGGCGATGAGGACAGTTACTATGAGCGATTAGGGCAGTTGCTAAGGGTGATGAGTACAGTTGTTAAGTGTGATGAGGAGCATTACTAAGGGCGAAGAGGACAGTTACTAAGGGTGATGAGGACGGTTGCTAAGGGTGATGAGGACGGTTGCTATGGGCGATGAGGACGGTTGCTAAGGGTGATGAGGACGGTTGCTAAGGGTGATGAGGATGGTTGCTAAGGGTGATGAGCGTTACTAAGGACGTTGTGGACAGTTGCTAAGGATGTTGAGGGCGGTTACTAAGGGCAATGAGAACGGTTGCTAAGGGTGATGAGGACGGTTGCTTAGGCCAATGAGGACGGTTGCTAAGGGTGATGAGGAGCATTACTAATGGCGATGAGGATGGTTTGGTAATGGCGATGAGTACGGTTGCTAAGTGTGATGAGGAGCATTACTAATGGCGATGAGGATGGTTTGGTAATGGCGATGAGTACGGTTGCTAAGTGTGATGAGGAGCATTACTAATGGCGATGAGGGCGGTTGCTAAGAACGATAAGGACCGTTGCTCAGGGCAATGAGGGCGGTTGCTAACGGCAATGTGGACGGTTGCTAAGAGCGATTAGGACAGTTGATAAGAGCGATGAGGACGCTTGCTAAGGGCGATGAGGACGGTTGCTAAGGGCAATGAGGACGGTTGCTAAGGCCGAAGTGATCAGTTGCTAATTGTGATGAGGGCAGTTACTAAGGGCGATGATGCCAGATGCTAAGGGTGATGAGTACGGTTGCTAAGGGTGTTGAGGGTGGTTACTAAGTGCGATGCGGATGGTTGCTAAGGGCAATGAGTACGGTTGCTAAGTGCAATCAGGAGCATTACTAAGGGCGATGAGGACGGTTGCTAAGTGCAATCAGGAGCATTACTAAGGGTGATGAGGACGGTTGCTAAGGGTGATGAGGACGGTTGCTATGGGCGATAAGGAGCGTTACTAAGGGCGTTTTGGACAGTTGCTAAGAGTGATGAGTACGGTTGCTAAGGATGTTGAGGGCGGTTACTTAGGGCGATGAGGAGCGTTACGAAGGGTGATGAGGACGGTTGCTAAGGGTGTTGAGGGTGGTTCCTAAGTGCGATGAGGATGGTTGCTAAGGGCGATGAGTACAGTTGCTAAGGGTGATGAGGTGCGTTACTAAGGGCGATGAGGACAGTTGCTAAGGGCGTTGAGGACGGTTGCTAAGGTCGTTGTGGACAGTTGCTAAGGGCGTTGAGGACGGTTGCTAAGGACAATGAGGAAAGTTGCTCAGGGCAATGAGAACGGTTGCTAAGGGCGATGAGGACAGTTACTATGAGCGATTAGGGCAGTTGCTAAGGGTGATGAGTACAGTTGTTAAGCGTGATGAGGAGCATTACTAAGGGCGAAGAGGACAGTTACTAAGGGTGATGAGGACGGTTGCTAAGGGTGTTGAGGGTAGTTACTAAGGTCAAAGAGGCCAGTTGCTATGGGTGATGAGGACGGTTGCTAAGGGTGTTAAGGGTGGTTGCTAAGTGCGATGAGGATGTTTACTAAGAGCGATGAGGGCGGTTGCTAAGGGCGATGAGGGCGGTTGCTAAGTGCGATGAGGATGTTTACTAAGAGCGATGAGGGCGGTTGCTAAGGGCGATGAGGACGGTTGCTAAGGGCGATGAGGGCGGTTGTTAAGAGCGATGAAAACAGTCGCTAAGGGCAATGAGGACGGTTGCTAAGGGCGATGAGGACGGTTGCTAAAGGCGATGAAGATGGTTGCTAAGGGCGATGAGGATGTTTGCTAAGGGAGATGAGGAGTGTTACTAAGTGTGATGAGGACGGTTACTAAGGGCGATGTGGACGGTTGCTAAGGATGATGAGGAGCATTACGAAGGGAGATGAGGGCGGTTGCGAAGGGAGATGAGTACGGTGGCTAAGGGCGCTGAGGTGTATTAATAAGGGCGATGAGGACGGTTGCTAAGGGTGATGAGGACAGTTGCTAAGAGTGTTGAGGATGGTTGCTTATGCCGATGAAGATGGTTGATAAATGTGATGAGGAGCATTACTAATGGCGATGAGGATGGTTTGGTAATGGCGATGAGTACGGTTGCTAAGGGTGATGAGGAGCATTACTAATGGCGATGAGGATGGTTGCTAAGTGCAATGAGGAGCATTACTAATGGCGAAGAGGACAGTTACTAAGGGTGATGAGGACGGTTGCTAAGGGTGATGAGGACGGTTGCTAAGGGTGTTGAGGGTGGTTGCTAAGTGCGATGAGGAGCGTTACTAAGGGCGATGAGTACGGTTCCTAAGGGCGATGAGGAGCATTAGTAAGGGCGATGAGAATGGTTGCTAAGGGTGATGAGGACGGTTGCTACGGGCGATGAGTAGCGTTACTAATGGCGTTGTGGACAGTTGCTAAGTGCGATGAGGACAGTTGCTAAGGGTGATGAGGGCGGTTACTTAGGGTGATGAGGACAGTTGCTATGGGCGATGAGGACAGTTGCTAAGGGTGATGAGGACGGTTGCTTAGGGCGATGAGGACGGTTGCTAAGGGTGAGGAGGACGGCTGCTAAGGGTGTTGAGGGTGGTTACTAAGTGCGATGAGGACGGTTGCTAATGGCAATGAGTACGGTTTCTAAATGCGATGAGGAGCGTTACTAAGGGTGATGAGGACGGTTGCTACGGGCGATGAGTAGCGTTACTAATGGCGTTGTGGACAGTTGCTAAGTGCGATGAGGACAGTTGCTAAGGGTGATGAGGGCGGTTACTTAGGGTGATGAGGACAGTTGCTATGGGCGATGAGGACAGTTGCTAAGGGTGATTAGGACGGTTGCTTAGGGCGATGAGGAGCATTACGAAGGGAGATGAGGACGGTTGCTAAGGGAGATGAGGAATGGTTGCTAAGGGTGATGAGGAGCATTAGTAAGGGCGATGAGGACGGTTGCTGAGGGAGATGAGGAGCATTACTAAGGGAGATGAGAACAGTTGCTAAGGGCGATGAGGTGCATTAATAAGGGCAATGAGGACGGTTGCTAAGTCTGATGAGGACGGTTGCTATGGGCGATGAGCAGCGTTACTAAGGGCATTGTGGACAGTTGATAAGGGCGACGAGGACGGTTGCTAAGGGCGATGAGGAGCGTTACGAAGGGTGATGAGGACGGTTGCTTAGGGTGATGAGGACAGTTGCTATGGGCGATGAGGACAGTTGCTAAGGGTGATTAGGACGGTTGCTTAGGGCGATGAGGAGCATTACGAAGGGAGATGAGGACGGTTGCTAAGGGAGATGAGGAATGGTTGCTAAGGGTGATGAGGAGCATTAGTAAGGGCGATGAGGACGGTTGCTGAGGGAGATGAGGAGCATTACTAAGGGAGATGAGAACAGTTGCTAAGGGCGATGAGGTGCATTAATAAGGGCAATGAGGACGGTTGCTAAGTCTGATGAGGACGGTTGCTATGGGCGATGAGCAGCGTTACTAAGGGCGTTGTGGACAGTTGAAAAGGGCGATGAGGACGGTTGCTAAGGGCGATGAGGAGCGTTACGAAGGGTGATGAGGACGGTTGCTTAGGCCGATGAGGACGGTTCCTAAGGGTGATGAGGACGGTTCCTAAGGCCGATGAGGACAGTTACTAAGAGTGTTGAGGACGGTTGCTTATGCCGATGAGGATGGTTGCTAAGGGTGATGAGGAGCATTACTAATGGCGATGAGGATGGTTGCTAAAGGCGATGAGTACGGTTGCTAAGTGTGATGAGGAGCGTTACTAATGGCGATGAGGATGGTTGCTAAGGGCGATGAGAATGGTTGCTAAGTGCGATGAGGACGGTTGCTAAGTGCAATGAGGAGCATTACTAAGGGCAATGAGGATGGCTGCTAAGGGCGATGAGGACGGTTACTAAGGGCGATGAGGACGGTTGCCAAGTGCGATGAGGAGCATTACTAAGGGCGATGAGAATGGTTGCTAAGGTCGATGAGGACGGTTGCTACGGGTGATGAGGACGGTTGCTACGGGTGATGAGGACAGTTGCTGAGTGCGATGAGGAGCGTTACTAAGGACGTTGAGGACGGTTGCTAAGTTTGATTAGGACAGTTGATAAGGGTGATGAGGACGGTTGCTGTGGGCGATGAGGACGGTTGCTAATGCCGATGAGGACGGTTGCTAAGGGCGATGAGGACGGTTGCTAAGGGCGATGTGATCGGTTGCTAAGGGCGATGAGGAACATACTTAAGGGCAATGAGGACAGTTGCTAAGGGCGTTGAGGACGGTTGCTAAGTGCGATGAGGACAGTTACTATGAGCGATGAGGACAGTTACTATGAGCGATTAGGGCAGTTGCTAAGGGTGATGAGTACAGTTGTTAAGTGTGATGAGGAGCATTACTAAGGGCGAAGAGGACAGTTACTAAGGGTGATGAGGACGGTTGCTAAGGGTGTTGAGGGTAGTTACTAAGGTCAAAGAGGCCAGTTGCTATGGGCGATGAGGATGGTTGCTAAGGGTGATGAGGACGGTTGCTAAGGGTGATGAGGACGGTTGCTAAGGGCGTTGTGGACAGTTGCAAGGATGTTGAGGGCGGTTACTAAGGGCAATGAGGATGGTTGCTAAGGGTGATGAGGATGGTTGCTATGGGCGATGAGTAGCGTTACTAAGGGTGTTGTGGACAGTTGCTAAGTGCGATGAGGACGGTTGCTAAGGGCGATGAGGGCGGTTACTTAGGGCGATGAGGACGGTTGCTTAGGTAATGAGTACGGTTGCTAAGGGCGATGAGGACGGTTGCTAAGGGTGATGAGGAGCATTACGAAGGGAGATGAGGGCGGTTGCGAAGGGAGATGAGGTGTATTAATAAGGGCGATTGCTAAGGGTGATGAGGACGGTTGCTAAGGGCAATGAGGACAGTTGCTAAGAGTGTTGAGGATGGTTGCTTATGCCGATGAAGATGGTTGCTAAGGGTGATGAGGAGCATTACTAATGGCGATGAGGATGGTTTGGTAATGGCGATGAGTACGGTTGCTAAGTGTGATGAGGAGCATTACTAATGGCGATGAGGATGGTTGCTAAGTGCAATGAGGATGGTTACTAAGGGCAATGAGTACTGTTGCTAAGAACGATGAGGACGGTTGCTAAGTGCAATCAGGAGCATTACTAAGGGCGATGAGGACGGTTGCTAAGGGTGATGAGGACGGTTGCTATGGGCGATAAGGAGCGTTACTAAGGGCGTTTTGGTCAGTTGCTAAGAGTGATGAGTACGGTTGCTAAGGATGTTGAGGGCGGTTACTTAGGGCGATGAGGAGCGTTACGAAGGGTGATGAGGACGGTTGCTAAGGGTGGTTCCTAAGTACGATGAGGATGGTTGCTAAGGGTGATGAGTACAGTTGCTAAGGGTGATGAGGTGCATTACTAAGGGCGATGAGGACTGTTCCTGAGGGCGATGAGGGGCATTACTAAGGGCGATGAGGACGGTTGCTACGGGCGATGAGTAGCGTTACTAAGGGCATTGTGGATAGTTGCTAAGTGCAATGAGGGCAGTTGCTAAGGGTGATGAGTACAGTTGTTAAGTGCGATGAGGAGCATTACTAAGGGCGAAGAGGACAGTTACTAAGGGTGATGAGGGTGGTTACTAAGGTCAAAGAGGCCAGTTGCTATGGGCGATGAGGACGGTTGCTAAGGGTGATGAGCATTACTAAGGACGTTGTGGACAGTTGCTAAGGATGTTGAGGGCGGTTACTAAGGGCAATGAGGACGGTTGCTAAGGGTGATGAGGACAGTTGCTAAGGGTGTTGAGAGTGGTTGCTAAGGTCAAAGAGGCCAGTTGCTATGGGCGATGAGGACGTTGGCTAAGGGAGATGAGGAGTGTTACTAAGTGCGATGAGGATGGTTGCTAAGGGCGATGTGGATGGTTGCTAAGGATGTTGAGGGCGGTTGCTAAGGGTGATGAGGAGCATTACGAAGGGAGATGAGGACGGTTGCAAAGGATGTTGAGGGCGGTTACTAAGGGCGATGAGGAGCGTTACTAAGGGCGATGAGTACGGTTCCGAAGGGCGATGAGGAGCATTAGTAAGGGCGATGAGAACGGTTGCTAAGGGTGATGAGGACGGTTGCTACGGGCGATGAGTAGCGTTATTAAGTGCGATGAGGACGGTTGCTAAGGGTGTTGAGGGTGGTTACTAAGGGTGATGAGGACGGTTGCTACGGGCGATGAGTAACGTTATTAAGTGCGATGAGGACGGTTGCTAAGGGTGATGAGGACGGTTACTAAGTGCGATGAGGACAGTTGCTAATGGCAATGAGTATGGTTTCTAAGTGCGATGAGGAGCGTCACTAAGGGCGATGAGGACGGTTGCTTAGGGCGATGAGGACGGTTGCTAAGGGTGATGAGCATTACTAAGGACGTTGTGGACAGTTGCTAAGGATGTTGAGGGCGGTTACTAAGGGCAATGAGGACGGTTGCTAAGGGTGATGAGAACAGTTGCTAAGGGTGTTGAGAGTGGTTGCTAAGGTCAAAGAGGCCAGTTGCTATGGGCGATGAGGACGTTGGCTAAGGGAGATGAGGAGTGTTACTAAGTGCGATGAGGATGGTTGCTAAGGGCGATGTGGATGGTTGCTAAGGATGTTGAGGGCGGTTGCTAAGGGTGATGAGGAGCATTACGAAGGGAGATGAGGACGGTTGCAAAGGATGTTGAGGGCGGTTACTAAGGGCAATGAGAACGGTTGCTAAGGGTGATGAGGACAGTTGCTGAGGGTGATGAGGACGGTTGCTAAGGGTGATGAGGACGGTTGCTAAGGGTGTTCAGGGTGTTTGCTAAGGGTGTTGAAACATAGAAACATAGAAACATAGAATCTAGGAGCAGGAGTAGGCCATTCGGCCCATCGAGCCTGCTCCACCATTCAATACGATCATGGCTGATCATCCAAATCCAGTACCCTGTCCCTGCTTTAATCCCCACAGTACACATATCCCACCCTACCCCCGTAACCCCACGTATTTAATTCCCCCTAACATATCCCATCCTATCCCCATAACCCCACATATTTAATCCCCCCCTAACACTAAGGGTCAATTTATCATAGCCAAATCAACCTAACCCGCACATTTTTGGACTGTGGGAGGAAACCGGAGCACCCGGAGGAAACCCACGCAGACACGGGGAGAATGTGCAAACTCCACACAGACAGTCAGTCAACCGAGGTCAGATTCGAACCCGGGTCTCTGGCACTATGCCACCGTGTTGCCCGTGTTGAGGGTGGTTACTAATGTCAAAGAGGCCAGTTGCTATGGGCGATGAGGACGGTTGCTAAGGGTGATGAGGACGGTTGCTAAGGGTGTTGAGGGTGGTTACTAAGGGCGATGAGGAGCGTTACTAAGGGCGATGAGTACGGTTCCGAAGGGCGATGAGGAGCATTAGTAAGGGCGATGAGAACGGTTGCTAAGGGTGATGAGGACGGTTGCTACGGGCGATGAGTAGCGTTATTAAGTGCGATGAGGACGGTTGCTAAGGGTGTTGAGGGTGGTTACTAAGGGTGATGAGGACGGTTGCTACGGGCGATGAGTAACGTTATTAAGTGCGATGAGGACGGTTGCTAAGGGTGATGAGGACGGTTACTAAGTGCGATGAGGACAGTTGCTAATGGCAATGAGTATGGTTTCTAAGTGCGATGAGGAGCGTCACTAAGGGCGATGAGGACGGTTGCTTAGGGCGATGAGGAATTGTTGCTAAGGGTGATGAGGAGCATTAGTAAGGGTGATGAGGACGGTTGCTGAGGGAGATGAGGATGGTTGCTAAGTGCGAAGAGGACGGTTGCTAAGGGTGATGAGGATGTTTCCTTAGGGTGCTGAGGGTGGTTCCTAAGTGCGATGAGGATGGTTGCTAAGGGTGATGAGTACGGTTGCTAAGGGCGATGAGGACGGTTGCTAAGGGCGATGTGATCGGTTGCTAAGGGCGATGAGGAAAGTTGCTAAGGGCGATGTGATCGGTTGCTAAGGGAGATGAGGAACGTTACTATGAGCGATGAGGGCAGTTACTAAGGGTGATGAGTACAGTTGCTAAGAGCGATGAGGCGTATTACTAAGAGCAAAGAGGCTGGTTGCTAAATGCGATGAGGATGGTTACTAAGGGCAATGAGTACGGTTGCTAAGAACCATGAGGACGGTTGCTTAGGGCGATGAGGGCGGTTGCTAAGAACGATGAGGACGGTTGCTAAGGGCGATGATGGCAGTTGCTAACGGCGATGTGGACGGATACATAGGGCGATGAGGACGGTTGCTAAGACCGAAGTGATCGGTTGCTAATTGTGATGAGGGCAGTTACTAAGGGCGATGACGCCAGTTGCTAAGGGTGATGAGTACGGTTGCTAAGGGCGAAGAGGACGGTTGCTAAGGGTGATGAGGACGGTTGCTAAGTGCGATGAGGATGGTCGCTAAGGACGATGAGGAAGTTTACTGAGTGCGATGTGGACGGTTGCTAAGGATGTTGAGGGCGGTTACTAAGTGCAATGAGGACAGTTGCTAAGAGCAATGAGGATGGTTGCTAAGCGCGATGAGGAGCGTTACTAAGGGCAATGAAGACGGTTGCTAAGTGCGAAGAGGATGGTTGCTAAGGGTGATGAGGACGGTTGCTAAGGGCAATGAGTACGGTTGCTAAGGGTGATGAGGACAGTTGCTAAGTGTGATGAGGACGGTTACTAAGGGTGATGAGGACAGTTGCTAAGAGCGATGAGGACGGTCGCTAAGGGCGAAGCGGCTGGTTGCTAAGTGCGACGAGGATGGTTACTAAGGGCTAACAGCACGGTTGCTAAGTGCGATTAGGAGTGTTACTAAGGGCATTGAGGATGGTTGCTAAGGGCAATGAGGCCGGTTGCTACGGTTGATAAGGAGCATTAATAAGTGCGAAGAGGCCGGTTGCTATGGGCGATGAGGACGGTTGCTCAGGGTGATGAGGGTGGTTACTGAGGACGAAGAGGACAGTTACTAAGGGTGATAAGGACGGTTGCTAAGGGTGGTGAGGACGGTTGCTAAGGGCAATGAGGACGGTTGCTAAGGGTGATGAGGACGGTTGCTAAGGGCAATGAGTACGGTTGCAAAGGGTGATGAGGACAGTTGCTAAGTGTGATGAGGACGGTTGCTAAGGGCAATGAGGACGGTTGCTAAGGGTGATGAGGACGGTTGCTAAGGGCAATGAGTACGGTTGCAAAGGGTGATGAGGACAGTTGCTAAGTGTGATGAGGACGGTTGCTAAGGGCAATGAGGACGGTTGCTAAGGGTGATGAGGACGGTTGCTAAGTGCGAAGAGGACAGTTGCTAAGTGTGATGAGGACGGTTGCTAAGGGCAATGAGGACGGTTGCTAAGGGTGATGAGGACGGTTGCTAAGTGCGAAGAGGATGGTTACTAAGGGCATTGAGGATGGTTGCTAAGGGCAATGAGTACGGTTGCAAAGGGTGATGAGGACAGTTGCTAAGAGCGATTAGGAGTGTTACTAAGGGCATTGAGGATGGTTGCTAAGGGTGATGAGGACGGTTGCTAAGTGCGAAGAGGATGGTTGCTAAGGGTGATGAGGACGGTTGCTAAGGGCAATGAGTACGGTTGCAAAGGGTGATGAGGACGGTTGCTAAGAGCGATTAGGAGTGTTACTAAGGGCATTGAGGATGGTTGCTAAGGGCAATGAGGCCGGTTGCTACGGTTGATAAGGAGCATTAATAAGTGCGAAGAGGCCGGTTGCTATGGGCGATGAGGACGGTTGCTCAGGGTGTTGAGGGTGGTTACTGAGGACGAAGAGGAGCATTACTAAGTGTGATGAGGACAGTTGCTAAGGGCGATGAGGACGGTTACTAAGGGCGATGAGGACGGTTGCTAAGGGCGAAGCGGCTGGTTGCTAAGTGCGACGAGGATGGTTACTAAGGGCTAACAGCACGGTTGCTAAGTGCGATTAGGAGCGTTACTAAGGGCATTGAGGATGGTTGCTAAGGGCAATGACGCCGGTTGCTACGGTTGATAAGGAGCATTAATAAGTGCGAAGAGGCCGGTTGCTAAGGGTGATGAGGATGGTTGCTAAGGGTGATGAGGATGGTTGCTAAGTGCGATGAGAACGGTTGCTACGGGCGATGAGGAGTATTACTAAGGGTGTTGTGGACAGATGCGAAAGGTGATTAGGACGATTGCTAACAGTGATGAGGGCGGTTATTAAGGGTGTTGAGGACAGTTGCTAAGGGAAATGTGTACGGTTGCTAAGGGTAATGAGGACGGTTAGTAAGGGCGATGAGGAGCGTTAGTAAGGGCGATGAGGAGCGTTAGTAAGGGCGATGCGGACGGTTACTAAGGGGGATGAGGACGGTTGCTAAGGACAATGAGAACCGTTGCTAAGGGTGATGAGGACGGTTGCTAAGGGTGTTGAGGGTGGTTACTAAGGGCAAAGAGGCCGGTTGCTACGGGGGGGGGGGGGGGCGGTGAGGACGGTTGCTAAGGGTGATGAGGACAGTTGCTGAGGGTGTTGAGGGTGGTTGTTAAGGGTGTTGAGGGTGGTTACTAAGGGCAAAGAGGACGGTTGCTAAGGGTGATAAGGACCGTTACTAAGGGCGTTGTGGACAGATGCTAAAGGCGATAAGGATGGTTGTTAACGGTGATGGGGCGGTTATTAAGGGTGTTGAGTACGGTTGCTAAGTGCGGTTAGGAGCGTTACTAAGGGCGACGAGGATGGTTGCTAAGGGCAATGCGGCCGGTTGCTAAGGGTGATGAAGAGCGTTACTAAGGGCGCTGTGGACAGATGCTAAAGGCGATAAGGATGGTTGTTAACGGTGATGAGGGTGGTTATTAAGGGTGTTGAGGACAGTTGCTAAGGGAGATGAGTACGGTTGCTAAGTGCGGTTAGGAGCGTTACTAAGGGCAATGAGGATGGTTGCTAAGGGCAATGTGGCCGGTTACTAAGGGTGATGAGGAGCGTTACTAAGGGAGATGGGGAGTGATACTAAGCAGATGAGTGCAATGGCTGAGGCTGATGAGGACGGTTATTTTTTTTTACAGGTACAGATCCTGAGGACGGTTCTTAAGGGTGATGAGTACGGTTTCGAAGGGAGATGAGGACAGTTGCTAAGGGTGATGAGAACGGTTGCTAAGGGTGATGAGGACGGTTGCTAAGGGTGATGAGGCCGGTTGCTAAGTGCGACGAGGAGCGTTACAAAGGGCGATGAGGACGGTTGCTAAGGGTGATGTGGACAGTTGCTACGGGCGATGAGGACAGTTGCTACAGGCGATGAGGACGGTTGCTAAGGGTGATGAGGACAGTTGCTAAGGGTGATGAGTACGGTTGCTAAGTGCGATGAGGAGCGTTACAAAGGGCGATGAGGACGGTTGCTAAGGGTGATGAGGACAGTTGCTACGGGCGATGAGGACAGTTGCTACGGGCGATGAGGCCAGTTGCTGCGGGCGATAAGGAGCATTACTAAGGGCAATGAGGAGGGTTGCTAAGGGTGATGAGAATGGTTGCTAAGTGCGATGAGGACGGTTGCTAAGAGCGATGAGGATGGTTACTAATGGCGATGAGGATCATTTCTAAGGGTGATGAGGACGGTTGCTATGGGTGATGAGAACGGTTGCTAAGTGAGATGAGGACGGTTGCTAAGAGCGATGAGGATGGTTACTAAGGGCGATGAGAATCATTTCTAAGGGTGATGAGAACGGTTGCTACAGGCGATGAGGAGCATTACTAAGGGCGATGAGGACGGTTGCTAAGGATGATGAGGATGGTTGCTAAGGGCGATGAGGACGGTTGCTACGGGCGATGAGGCGCGTTACCTAGGGTGATGTGGACAGATGCTAAAAGTGATGAGGACGGTTGCGAATGGTGATGAGGGCTGTTATTAAGGGTGATGAGGACAGTTGCTAAGGCTGTTGAGGACGGTTGCTAAGGGTGATGAGAAAGGTTGCTAAGAGCAATGAGGATGGTTGCTAAGGGCGATGAGGAGCGTTACTAAGGGTGATGAGGACAGTTGCTAAGGGCAATGAGGACGGTTGCTAAGGGCGATGAGGAGCGTTACTAAGGGTGATGAGGACAGTTGCTAAGGGCAATGAGGATGGTTGCTAAGGGCGATGAGGAGCGTTACTAAGGGCAATGAGGACGGTTGCTAAGGCCAATGAGGACGGTTGTTAAGGGTGTTGATGGTAGTTACTAAGGGCAATTAGGACGGTTGCTAAGGGCTATGAGGGGGGTTACTAAGGGTGATGAGGACGGTTGCTAAGGGCGATGAGGATGGTTGCCAAGGGTGATGTGGATAGTTGCTAAGGGCGATGAGGACAGTTGCTAAGGGTGATGAGGGCGGTTACTAAGGCAATGAGGACGGTTGCTAAGAGCAATGAGGACAGTTGCTAAGAGCAATGAGGACGGTTGCTAAGGACGATGAGGAAGTTTACTAAGGGCAATGTGAATGGTTGCTAAGGATGTTGAGGGCGGTTACTAAGTGCAATGAGGACAGTTGCTAAGAGCAATGAGGATGGTTGCTAAGCGCGATGAGGACGGTTGCTAAGGACGATGAGGAAGTTTACTAAGGGCAATGTGAACGGTTGCTAAGGATGTTGAGGGCGGTTACTAAGTGCAATGAGGACAGTTGCTAAGAGCAATGAGGATGGTTGCTAAGCGCGATGAGGAGCGTTACTAAGGGCAATGAGGACGGTTACATAAGGGCGATATGGACATTTGCTGAGGGTGATGAGGACGGTTGCTAAGGGTGTTGAGGGTGGTTCCTAAGTGCGAAGATGCCGGATGCTAAGTGCGATGAGGATGGTTACTAAGGGCAATGAGCACCGTTGCTAAGTGCGATGAGGAGCATTACTAAGTCGATGAGGATGGTTGCTAAGGGCAATGAAGCCGGCTGCTATGAGTGATGATGAGCATTACTAAGGGTGATGAGGACGGTTGCTAACGGTGATGAGGATGGTTACTACGGGCAATGAGGAGCGTTACTAAGGGCGATGTAGACAGTTGCTTAGGGCGATGAGGATGGTTGCTAAGGGCGATGAGGGTGGTTACTAAGAGCGCTGATGACGGCTGCTAAGGCGATGAGTACGGTTGCTAAGGGCGATGAGAACGGTTACTAAGGGCGATGAGGACAGTCGCTAAGAGCGATGAGGACAGTTGCTAAGGGCAATGAGACCGGTTGCTATGGGCGATGAGGATGGTTACTAAGGGCGATGAGGACCGTTACTAAGTGTGATGAGGACCATTACTAAGTGTGATGAGGAGCGTAAATGAGGTCGATGGGGACAGTTGCTAAGGGCGATGAGGACCGTTACTAAGTGTGATGAGGATGGTTGCTAAGGGCGATTAGGACGGTTGTTAAGGGCGATGAGGATAATTTCGAAGGGCGTTGTGGACAGCTGCTAAGGGCGATGAGGACGGTTGCTAAGGGTGATGAGGACGTTTGCTACGGGCGATGAGGAGCATTACTAAGGGCGTTGTGGACAGTTGCTAAGGGCGATGAGGACGGTTGCTAACGGTGATGAGGGCGGTTATTAAGGGAGATGAGGACGGTTACTAAGAGCGATGAGGACAGTTGCTAAGGGCAGGTTGAGAAAGTGGTCAAAAAAGCATACGGGATCCTGGGTTTCATAAATAGAGGCATGGAGTACAAAAGCAAGGAAATTATGACGAACCTTTATAAAACACAGGTTCAGCCTCAACTGGAGTATTGTGTCGAATTCTGAGCACCTCACTTTAGGAAGGATGTGAAGACCTTAGAGAGGGTGCAGAAGAGGTTTATGAGAATGGTTCCAGGGATGAGGGACTTCAGTTACGTGGAGAGACTGGAGAAGCTGGGGTTGTTCTCCTTGGAGCAGAGAAGCTTGAGAGGAGATTTGATCGAGGTGTTCAAAATCATGAGGGTTCTGGACAGAGTAGATAGAGAGAAACTGTTCCCATTGGTGGAAGAGTCGAGAACCAGAGGACACAGACTTAGTGTGATTGGAAGAAGAACCAAAGGCGACATGAGGAAAAACTTTTTTACTCAGCGAGTGGTTATGATCTGGAATGCACTGCCTGAAATGGTGGTGGAGGCAGATTCAATCACGGATTTCAAAAGGAAATTGGATAAGTATCTGAAGGAAAAATAATGCAGGTCTATGGGGATAGCGCGGGGGGAGTGGGACTAGCTGATGTGCTCTTGCAGAGAGCCGGCACGGGCTCGATGGGCCGAATGGCCTCCTTCTATGCTGTAACCATTCTATGATTACTATGATTCTAGGAGTGGCCTCCTTCTGTGCTGTCTGATTGTATGATTCCAAGTTGAAAGTCTACCATACTGATCTCTGTTCCTTTTCCAGTTGAACCAATATATCAGCAACAATATCAGGACTCCGGCTACGAGTCCAACTATTGTTCCCACGATACATCCAACGCTGGCTGCAGGAGGAATCAGAACAAAGATTGAAAAATAACAATACTGAGGAGAGCTGCCCCGTTCCGTAATGCTGAGCACAGGTCAGAGGTCAGTGTAGGCTGGGCCCTGTCCTCTCTGCAACCAGACTCACCTCCTTTTAAACAGGAACATAGGAACAGGAGGAGGCCATTCAGCCCCTCGTGCGTGTTACACAGGAACAGGAGGAGGCCATTCAGCCCATCGTGCACAGGAGGAGGCCATTCAGCCCATCGTGCACAGGAGGAGGCCATTCAGCCCCTCGAGCCTGTTACACAGGAACAGGAGGAGGCCATTCAGCCCCTCGAGCCTGTTACACAGGAACAGGAGGAGGCCATTCAGCCCATCGAGCCTGTTACACAGGAACAGGAGGAGGCCATTCAGCCCCTCGAGCCTGTTACACAGGAACAGGAGGAGGCCCATTTTTTTAAAATTTGCTTTTGGGATCAGGGCATCGCTGAAAAAGCCAGCATTTATTGCCCATCCCTAGTTGCCCTTGAGAAGGCCTTCTTGAACCGCTGCAGTCCGTGTGGTGAAGGTGCTCCCACAGTGCTGTTAGGGAGGGAGTTCCAGGATTTTGACCCAGCGACAATGAAGGATCGGCGATATATTTCCAAGTCAGGATGGTGTGTGACTTGGAGGGGAACTTGGAGGTGGTGGTGTTCCCATGCGCCTGCTGCCCTTGTCCTTCTAGGTGGTAGAGGTCGCGGGTTTGGGAGGTGCTACCGAAGAAGCCTTGGCGAGTTGCTGCAGTGCATCTTGTAGATGGTACACACTGCAGCCACGGTACGCCGGTGGTGGAGGGAGTGAATGTTTAAGGTGGTGGATCGGGTGCCAATCAAGCGGGCTGTTTTGTCCTGGATGGTGTCAAGCTTCTTGAGTGTTGTTGGAGCTGCACTCATCCAGGCAAGTGGAGAGTATTCCATCACATTCCTTACTTGTGCCTTGTAGATGGTGGAAAGTCTTTGGGGAGTCAGGAGGTGAGACACTCACCCCAGAATACCTAGCCTCTGACCTGCTCTTGTTGCCACAGTATTTATGTGGCTGGTCCAGTTAAGTTTCTGGTTCATGGTGACCCCCAGGATGTTGATAGTGGGGGATTTGGTGATGGTAATGCCATTGAATGTCAAGGGGTGGTGGTTAGACTCTCGCTTGTTGGAGATAGTCATTGCCTGGCACTTCTGTGGCGCGAATGTTACCTGCCACTTATCAGCCCAAGCCTGAACGTCGTCCAGGTCTTGTTGCATGCGGGCATGGACTGCTTCATTATCTGTGGAGTTGTGAATGGCACTGAACACTGTGCAGTCATCAGCGAACATCCCCATTTCTGACCTTATGTTGGAGGGAAGGTCATTGATGAAGCAACTGAAGATGGTTACGCCCAGGACACTGCCCTGAGGAACTACTGCAGCGATGTCCTGGGGCTGTGATGATTGACCTTCAACCACCACAACCATCTTCCTTTGTGCTAGGTATGACTCCAGCCAGTGGAGCGTTTTCCCCCCTGATTCCCATTGACTTCAGTTTTTACTAGGGCTCCTTGATGCCAGACTCGGTCAAATGCTGCCTTGATGTCAAGGGCAGTCACTCTCACCTCACCTCTGGAATTCAGCTCCTTTGTCCATGTTTGGACCAAGGCTGTAATGAGGTCGGGAGCCGAGTGGTCTTGGCGGAACCCAAACTGGGCATCAGTGAGCAGGTTATTGGTGAGTAAGTGCCGCTTGATAGCACTGTCGATGACATCTTCCATCTCTTTGCTGATGATTGAGAGTAGACTGATGGGGCGGTAATTGGCCGGATTGGATTTGTCCTGCTTTTTGTGGACAGGACATACCTGGGCAGTTTTCCACATTGTCGGATAGATGCCAGTGTTGGAGCTGTACTGGAACAGCTTGGCTAGATGCACGGCTAGTTCTGGAGCAGAAGTCTTCAGCATGATGTTAGGGGCCCACAGCCTTTGCTGTATCCAGTGTGCTCAGCCGTTTCTTGATATCACGTGGAGTGAATCGAATTGGCTGAAGACTGGCTTCTGTGATGGTGAGGACCTCAGGAAGAGGCTGATATGGATCATCCACTCGGCACTTCTGGCTGCAGTTGGTTGCAAACGCTTCAGCCTTGTTTTTTGCACTCATGTGCTGGGCTCCACCATCATTGAGGATGGCGACATTCTTGGAGCCTCCTCCTCCCGTTAGTTGTTTAATGGTCCACCACCATTCACGACTGGATGTGGCAGGACTGCAGAGCTTTGATCCGATCCGTTGATTGTGGGATCGCTTCGCCCTGTCGATAGCATTCAGCCCCTCAGCCTGTTACATAGGGACAGGAGGAGGCCTGTAACAGGGACACAGATCCCAGTCATTGGGCATTTGGTGTATTGTTTCTGGGAATAACGGGGTGTGAATTTCTCCCCTTGCAATCGGCCGGCCTTCTGATGCTGGTCCCTGGCGTCAATCCTGATTCATCAAATCCAGGGAAAGAGAGGAGAAATGAAGAGATCATTGACCCAAAGGCTAGAAACTCCACGATCTTCCTGGGATTCAATCGAACACATTTTCCATCTGGTACAGAAGTTGTCCAATCACAGGCTCAGGGCTCGCGAATCTGTAGGCCATGTTAGAATCAGCGAAAGTAACAGCACAGCAAGAAGTCATTCGGCCCATCGTGCCTGTGCCAGCTCTGTGAATGAGCTCTCCAGTTAGCCCCACTCTCCCCCTGCTCTTTCCCCGTAGCCCGGCAAATTTTCCTTTTCAAGTATTTATCCAATTTCCTTTGGAAAGTTACTATTGAATCTGCCTCCGCCGCCCTTTCAGGCAGCGCGTTCCAGATCACTGGGTGGTGGAAGCAGATTCAATAGGAACTTTCAAAAGTCCTGGGCGATCAGGCCAGTTCCCACTGTGTGCTCTGAGACACTTCCCTGTGGAAACAAACACTGCCCAAAGTTACCTGGAACACGATGAATCATCGCACTTCCGCTGCGCGTTATCTGAACTCGGGAGTGTGCGCGCTGTGTGTTCTCTGAACTCGGGAGTGTGAGCGCTGTGCGTTCTCTGAACTCGGGAGTGTTGGCGCTCTGCGTTCTCTGAACTCGGGAGTGTGAGCGCTGTGCGTTCTCTGAACTCGGGAGCGTGAGCGCTCTGCGTACTCTGAACTCGGGAGTGTTGATGCTGTGCGTTCTCTGAACTCGGGAGTGTGCGCGCTGTGCGTTCTCTGAACTCGGGAGTGTGAGCGCTGTGTGTTCTCTGAACTCGGGAGTGTGAGTGCTGTGCGTTCTCTGAACTCGGGAGAGTGAGCTCTGTGCGTTCTCTGAACTCGGGAGTGTGAGCGCTGTGCGTTCTCTGAACTCGGGAGTGTGAGCGCTGTGCGTTCTCTGAACTCGGGAGTGTGAGCGCTGTGCGTACTCTGAACTCGGGAGTGTGAGCGCTGTGCGTTCTCTGAACTCGGGAGTGTGAGCGCTGTGCGTTCTCTGAACTCGGGAGAGTGAGCTCTGTGCGTTCTCTGAACTCGGGAGTGTGAGCGCTGTGCGTTCTCTGAACTTGGCAGTGATTTTGACATCCCCCCCCTGAGCCGGGAGACGGTGATTCGGTTTAACGTTGCTCTGATCAGGGAGACAATGGGCTACAAATCTGTGGCCGCCACGGAAGCTCCCGGTTCTAGCGTGGCCGTGGGTAATCTGCTGCCGAAAATGGTGGCGCGAGTCGGTATGAAAAATTGGCGCTGGGCATGAATGCCTTTCAGCGCAGCGCTAAACCCACGAACAGCCTCTGGAAGCAAGGCTGTGATTTCCCAAGCCCAGGTCGGATTCTTAAAAGGGCAATGCATTGTTGTTTTCTTAAAAGGGCAATGCCTTCCGAAATGATCAATGTAATAATCATGTAAAAATAGGCGGTTTTCAGCCCTTACAGGTCCACCGCCTTCTGCTAAAAAAATGAACGTGAAAAAGAATTCCCGAATGGCAGTCTTCAGCTCTTAAGGCTGAATTGCCTTCTGCATCTCGAAAAAATGGGAAAAGTGCCTCAGCACTAACACAAGTGGCTCATCAAGTGTGGGAAGGGACACCCAGGGTCTCGCACGCAGCACTCCAGCTTTGTGCAGGGGGCCAACACTGCAAGAGAGGTCCTCTTCCCACAGGGGCCAGGTGGCCATCCAGAAAGAAGGGTGTGGGACCAGATCACCGAGTCCGTCACTGCCAGTGACGCCCCCACCACACCCCGACCCCCGCACCAACTAGCTCCAGCGCCCAAGAGAAGCTTCAGGACCTCAGACCAGTGCTCAAGGTCAGTGAATGCATCTTCAAAAGCCGTCACCTACCAACTGTGCCGCTAGCCTCAGACTCTGCTCAATCCATGAGCCCCAACCCCAATCACTCACCTACCAACAATCTGTACCAAACACGAGACACACCTCCCAATCCTAGCCTCACCTCATCCCCTTGGAGGAGATGGTGCTGGCTGTCCTTGGCAGGGGCATGGCTGAGCCCTTGGCCAGCGGCGGGGCTGAAAGGATGCAAGATGTTGGTATCCTCCTTCTCGAGTGCACCTCAGTTTAAAATCCCCCCTGAACAGGGAGATGGGGCCTCGGTTTAACATCCCCCCTGAACAGGGAGACGGGGCCTCGGTTTAACATCCTCTGAACAGGGAGATGGGGCCTCGGTTTAACAACCTCCCTGAACAGGGAGACGGGACCTCGGTTTAACATCCCCCCTGAACAGGGAGACGGGGCCTCGGTTTAACATCCCCTGAACAGGGAGACGGGGCCTCGGTTTAACATCCCCTGAACAGGGAGACGGGGCCTCGGTTTAACACACCGGCTGAACAGGGAGACGGGCCCTCGGTTTAACAACCTCCCTGAACAGGGAGACGGGGCCTCGGTTTAACATCCCCCCTGAACAGAGAGACGGGACCTCGGTTTAACATCCTCCCTGAACTGGGAGACGGGGCCTCGGTTTAACATCCCCTGAACAGGGAGACGGGGCCTCGGTTTAACATCCCCTGAACAGGGAGATGGGGCCTCGGTTAAACAACCTCCCTGAACAGGGGGACGGGGCCTCGGTTTAACATCCCCCCTGAACAGGGAGACGGGGCCTCGGTTTAACATCCCCTGAACAGGGAGACGGGGCCTCGGTTTAACATCCCCTGAACAGGGAGACGGGGCCTCGGTTTAACATCCCCTGAACAGGGAGACGGGGCCTCGGTTTAACATCCCCCCGAACAGGGAGATGGGGCCTCGGTTTAACAACCTCCCTGAACAGGGAGACGTGGCCTCGGTTTAACATCCCCCCTGAACAGGGAGACGGGGCCTCGGTTTTACATCCCCTGAACAGGGAGACGGGGCCTCGGTTTAACATCCCCTGAACAGGGAGACGGGGCCTCAGTTTAACACACCTGCTGAACAGAGAGACGGGGCCTCGGTTTAACATTCCTCCGAAAAGGGAGACAGGGCCTTGGTTTAACACCCTCCCTGAACAGGGAGACGGGGCCTCGGTTTAACATCCCCCCTGAACAGAGAGACGGGGCCTCGGTTTAACATCACCCTGAACAGGGATACGGGGCCTCGGTTTAACACCCTCCCTGAACAGGGAGACGGGGCCTCGGTTTAACATCCCCCCTGAACAGGGAGACGGGGCCTCGGTTTAACATCCCTCCTGAACAGGGAGACGGGGCCTCGGTTTAACATCCCCCCTGAACAGGGAGATGGGGCCTCGGTTTAACATCCCTCCTGAACAGGGAGATGGAGCCTCGGTTTAACATCCCCCCAAACAGGGAGACGGGGCCTCGGTTTAACATCCCCCCCTGAATGGGGAGGTGGGGCCTCGGATTAACATCCCCCCTGAACAGGGAGACGGGGCTGAAAGGCCTCCTCCTGTTCCTGTGTAACAGGCTCGAGGGGCTGAATGGCCTCCTCCTGTTCCTGTGTAACAGGCCCGAGGGGCTGAATGGGCCTCCTCCTGTTCCTATGTAACAGGCTCGAGGGGCTGAATGGGCTCCTCCTGTTCCTAAATAACAGGCCCAAGGGGCTGAATGGGCCTTCTCCTGTTCCTATATAACAGGCTCGAGGGGCTGAAGGGGCCTCCTCCTGTTTCTGTATAACAGGCATGAGGGGCTGAATGGGCCTCCTCCTGTTCCTATATAACAGGCATGAGGGGCTGAATGGGCCTCCTCCTGTTCCTATATAACAGGCTCGAGGGGCTGATTGGGCTTCCTCCTGTTCCTGTGTAACAGGCTTGAGGGGCTGAATGGTCTCCTCCTGTTCCTGTGTAAAAGGCCCGAGGGTCTGAATGGGCCTTCTCCTGTTCCTGTGTAACAGGCTCGAGGGGCTGAATGGCCTCCTCCAGTTCCTGTATAACAGGCTCGAGGGGCTGAATGGGCTCCTCCTGTTCCTGGATGACAGGCTCGAGGGGCTGAATGGGCTCCTCCTGTTCCTGTATAACAGGCTCGAGGGGCTGAATAGCCTCTTCCTGTTCCTGTGTAACAGGTTCGAGCGGCTGAATGGGCCTCCTCCTGTTCCTATGTAACAGGCTCGCGGGGCTGAATGGGCCTCCTCCTGTTCCTGTGTAACAGGCTCGAGGGGCTGAATGGGCCTCCTCCTGTTCCTGTATTACAGGCTCGAGGGGCTGAATAGCCTCCTCCTGTTCCTGTGTAACAGGCTCGAGCGGCTGAACGGCCTCCTCCTGTTCCTGTGTAACAGGCTCGAGGGGCTGAATGGGCCTCCTCCTGTTCCTGTGTAACAGGCTCGAGGGGTTGAATGGGCTCCTCTTGTTCCTGTGTAACAGGCTCGAGGGAAGCGTTTCATTCTCCAGGACCAGAAAGCTGGGCGAGGGGAGGAGCTGTGATGAGATTACACATATCGAGATGGGAGGGTGTGTTCAAAGTGTGCGCTTGCTTCAGGGAACCTTGCTTCCTGATGGTGTGGACCCAGAAATGTTCCTCCGCCCTCCCCACTCTCGGCACAGCCGTTTTTACCATGACCCTTTCTGGATCTACTCCTGGTGTTCGGAGAGATTTTATTCATCACTCAGGATCAAACTGACAACTTGATGGAGTTTGTGTTGAGGGGAGGACATGGTCCCCCCCCTCGCTCTCTCCGTCCCCCTCACTGAATATCCCCCCCCACCGACAGCTGACCATCTCTCTCTGAGCTTCGGACCAGCCCCTCGGCACAAGCTCAGAGCTTTCCTGGTAATGTGAGAATTTTCATCAGATGACAGGAGATGAACATAAGTTCCTGATAAACCGGTTTACTGTGCAGTGTAAGTAATGCATAAAGATGTCTCCGATAATGAACTGTTTCAAGGCCTGAGATAGAGAGAGTGAAAAACAGATAGAGAAACAGAGAGAGGCACACAGATACAGAAAGAGAGAGAGAGATAGATACAGAAATAGAGAGAGAGACAGATACAGAAAGAGAGAGACACAGATACAGAGAGAGAGAGACACAGATACAGAGACAGGGAGAGACACAGATACAGAGACAGGGAGAGACACAGATACAGAGACAGGGAGAGACATACACAGGAGAGTGAGAAGGGATCAGGAGAAGGGTTTCAGGCTGGGAGGAGAAAGGGTTCAGGAGAGGTGGATAAGGGGTTCAGGAGAAGGGGAGTAGTGTTTCCTGAGAGGGGGAGGAGAGATGGGGGTTGAGGAGAGCGTTAAGTGAAGCACCTTGGGACATTTTACTACGTTAAAGGCGCTATATAAATGCAAAGTGTTGTTGTTGTTCTTGTATCTCATCGAGGGATTCCAATCAACAGACACAAGGAGACCCAAGAATTGAGATGTAGGTTATTTTATTCCCCCAGAGCCCTGGTTAAAACAGACACGGTATCAGAGCAATTAACGACAGCGTAAGGAGGGTTAGATCTTGTTGAACAGCCGGGCTGTCATTAGGGCTCGTTCGCCCACGGTTGCACCCGCTCCCTTTGCAACAGTAGAACTCTTGCTTTGGGTCGATGCCGTATTGCTTAAGCACTTCCGGTTTTTTGCAGATGTTCTCAGAAGCACAGCCTTTAATGGTGATGTCTTGCTGCGTTCCATCTGAAAAAAGTAACATTCGAACCAGAGAATCAGAAAAACTTACAGCACAGAAGGAGGCCATTCGGCCCATCGTGCCCGTGCTGGCTCGTTCAAAGACCAGTCGTGGTCAGTCCCACGCCCCCGCTCTTTGTCCGTGACCCTGTGAGCTCCTCATCCCCAAGTACCTGTCCGACTCCCGTTTAAAATTATTGATGGAATCAGCTTAGCGCCTCGTCGAGGAAGTGGACTGCTCTCTCGGGCGCTCCACTTCCTCTCGAGTCGGTGTCAGGGTAATTAAAGTCTCCTAATATTACTACTCTATTTTTGTTGCACGCCTTTGAAATTTGCCGATAGATTTGCTCCTCTATCTCCTCACTGTTTGGAGCTCCATAAAAAACCTCCCAACAATGTAGCAGCTCCTCCTCTGTTCCTCAACTCAAGCCAGATAGATTCAGGCCAAGATCCATCTATTAAACCCTCTCTCTTTAGAACATCATCCTTAATCAATACTGCCACACCCCCAACTCATTTTCCTTCTCTACCATTCCTGAATACTTGGTAACCAGGACTTTTATTCTATGTTCCTCAATCTGGTCCTTGCAATTTTTGGGATATTTCTAACTTTACTGCTGATTGTATCTCTCTATCCCTGGGAAGGAATTCCAGAGCTTTGTATTACGTTGGGGTTACGCTGAGAGATAATTGATGGAGTAAAATGGAAGACTTACATGTGCCCTTTGCGTGCACACACCACTTCTGCTCCCCGACACATTTCACCGTTTCCTTGGAATTTTCACACACCTGGTTCGAAGTCGTGAAGCACCCGTAACACTCGAGGCCGTTCAAAGTGGAGTTTGCTTTTACTGTCCAACAAACGAGAAGATACACGTCAGATTCTTCCGCCCGCTGCCAGCCCCTCACACGTCAGACTCCCCGGGAGAGAAATTCATCTTGGACAGCAGCATGGCAGAACGGGCGGTATCACATTGACAGCGTGTTATAGCCTCACCCGCGACCCCCCAACCACCCGAAATTGGACTGATTATCAGTCGGGGCGTGTAACGTGCCCATAGCATACCACGCCAAGACTTGACTATTCGGCCTTATTGGCCTGGGTTTTTAATCTGTTTTCTCACCACTCCCAGGAGATCACAAGGTTTCGGGTCGGGTGGCTGGCTGGATGGACCCGAGGGTCTTTACCTGTCCGTCATTGCTCATATGTGTTCACATCCCTGATTTCCTTCGGCCCACCATTGGTGGCCGTGCCTTAGCTGCCTTGGCCCTAAGATCTGGAATTCCCTCCCTAAACCTCTCCGCCTCTTTTGGTCACCCATTCTAATGGGACTAAAAGTCGACAAATCTCCTGGACCTGACGGCCTACATCTTAGGGTTCTAAAAGAGGTGGCTGAAGAGATAGTGAATGCATTGGTTTTGATCTTCCAAAATTGCCTAGATTCTAGAATGGTCCCAGCGGATTGGAATGTCGCAAATGTAACACCGCTATTCAAGAAAAGAGGGAGAGAAAAAACAGGGAACTACAGGCCAGTTAGCCTGACATCAGTCATCGGGAAAATGCTGGAATCCATTGTTAAGGAAGTGTTATCAAGTCACTTCGAAAATCATAACATGATTAGGCAGAGTCAACATGGTTTTATGAAAGGGAAATCGTGTTTGACAAATTTATTAAAGTTTTTTGAGGATGTAACTTGCAGGGTAGATAAAGGGGAACCAGTGGATGTAGTATATTTGGATTTCCAAAAGGCATTCGATAAGGTGCCACATAAAAGGTTATTACACAAGATTAGGGCTCATGGGGTTGGGGTAATAAAGTAGCATGGATAGGGGATTGGTTAACGGACAGAAAACATAGAGTAGGGTATAAACGGATCTTTTTCAGGTTGGCAGGCTGTAACTAGTGGGGTGCTGCAAGGATCAGTGTTGGGGCCTCAGCTATTTACAATCTATATTAATGACCTAGATGAAGGGACGGAGTGTAATGTATCCAAGTTTGCTGATGATACAAAGCTAGGTGGGACAGTAAGCTGTGAGGAGAACACAAAGAGTCTGCAAAGGGATATAGATAGACTTAGTGAGTGGCAGTAAGGTGGCAGATGGAGTATAATGTAGGGAAATGTGGGGTTATTCACTTTGGTAGGAAGAATAGAAAAACAGAATATTTTTTAAATGGTGAGAAACTTTCAAATGTTGGTGTTCAGAGAGATTTGGGTGTCCTCATGCAAGAAACACAGAAAGCTAGCATGCAGGTACAGCAAGCAATAAGGAATGCAAATGGCATGTTGCCCTTTATTGCAAGGGGGTTGGAGTATAAGAGTAGGGAAGTCTTGCTACAACTGTACAGGGCCTTGGTGAGACCACACCTGGAGTACTGTGCACAGTTCTGGTCTCCTTATCCAAGGAAGGATAAACTTGCCTTGGAGGCGGTGCAACAAAGGTTCACTAGATTGATTCCTGGGATAAGAGGGCTGTCCTATGATGAGAGATTGTGTAGAATGGTCCTATACTCTCTGGAGTTTAGAAGAATGAGAGGTGATCTCATTGAAACATACAAGATTCTGAAGTGGATTGACAGGGTAGATTCTGAGAGGTTGTTTCCCCTGGCTGGAGTGTCTAGAACTAGGGGGCATAATCTCAGGATAAGGGGTCGGCGATTTAAGACTGAGATGAGGAGGAATTTCTTCACTCAGAGGATTGTGAATCTTTGGAATTCTCTGCCCCAGAGGGCTGTGGATGCTCAGTCTTTGAGTATATTCAAGGCTGAGATCGATAGATTTTTGGACTCTAGGGGAATCAAGGGATATGGAGATCGGGCGGGAAAGTGGATTTGAGGTCGATGATCAGCCATGATCTTATTGAATGGTGGAGCAGGCTCGAGGGACCGTATGGCCGACTCCTGCTCCTATTTCTTATGTTCTTTTGTAAAGACGCTATATAAATGCAAGTTGTTGAGCTATATTACAAACTCCAATTGGACGAGGTCTCGTGCTGATGTTGTACAACCATCACTGTTAATATTCATCCATTGTGTCTTGTTTAGAGAGAGCGGAGTGAGTTGTTTCTTTCTGGGAGCTGAGGGGTTAACATTTAACGGTACACTGAGCATTGAGGGCAAGTTTCATTGCCCCCTGCCGGGTGCAACGTCACCGAAACTGGGTCCCAATATAGGGAAGTGCGAGGTGATACATTTTGGTAGGAAGAGTAAGGATGCCACATACTCCTTGGAAAATAACTGGGAAAAATTGGCTCGCGCCCACTTTGGAGCACTAACTTCGCGCTAACTTTTAGCACCCCGAAAAAGTTAGCGCCGTCGCGCCCGAAATTGAATGGTAGCGCCCCAAGCAGGAGGCGGGGCGCTACTGGAAGCGCTCCCCCTCCCTCTTGGGGCGCTCCCATTGAATATCGCGCCGCTACGTGCAACAGCGCCACACGCGCCGGCACGTAGCGCCGCAGTACTGCAGGGCTCCCTCTCCTGATTAAAAGGGAGGGGCCTAGCACAGCGCGCAGGACGAGGGCAGAGCGGGCAGGTGCTGACAGGCGGCCCACGAAGAAAATGGCCGCCCGACAACTCCCCTTTAAATATTGCTGCCCTTGACCCGGTCGGGAATAGCGTCCGGCGCTACGTCAGGGAGCACGACCCAAGATTGCGGCCGGGGTGCGAGCGGGGTGCTGCGCAATGCGATGACTTCATTGCCGGAGTCGCAGCGCCATGTGGCGATACCGGCTACCGCCGCCGCTAACCTCCCGCTGAATTTGGCGGGAGGCATTAGCAGCACCGCGCCCGGGCGCTAGTTGCTTTGTGCGGCACCCCAAATGTCTAAATAGGGCGGAGGAACAGTGAGATCTGGAGGTACAGATACACAGATCACTAACAGTAGCAATGCAGGTTAATAAATCCATAAATAAAACAAACAAAGCACTGGGGTAAGTTTCTACAGGGATAAAATTGAAAAGCAGAGAAGTTATATTAAACTTGTATAGAATATTGGTTAGACCACACTTGGAGCACTGTGCACAGTTCTGGTCTCCATATACCTTGGTTAGACCACACTTGGAGCACTGCGCACAGTTCTGGTCTCCATATACCTTGGTTAGATTACACTTGGAGCACTGCGCACAGTTCTGGTCTCCATATACCTTGGTTAGACCACACTTGGAGCACTGCGCACAGTTCTGGTCTCCATATACCTTGGTTAGACCACACTTGGAGCACTGTACACAGTTCTGGTCTCCATATACCTTGGATAGACCACACTTGGAGCACTGCGCACAGTTCTGGTCTCCATGTACCTTGGATAGACCACACTTGGAGCAATGCGCACAGTTCTGGTCTCTATATAGAACATAAGAACATAAGAAATAGGAGCAGGAGTAGGCCAATCGGCCCCTCGAGCCTGCTCCACCATTCAATAAGATCATGGCTGATCTGATCCTACCTCAAATCTAAAGAACACAAGAAGTAGGAGCAGGACCCGGCCACTCAGACCCTGGGCCCGCTCCGCCACCCACAGGGCCTCAACTGATCCGAACTCAGCCTCATGTCCAATTTCCTGCCCGCTCCCCGTAACCCCTAATTCCCTTTACTTCTAGGAAACTGTCTATTACTGTTTTAAATTTATTTAATGATGTAGCTTCCACAGCTTCCTGAGGCAGCAAATTCCACAGACCTACTACCCTCTGAGTGAAGAAGTTTCTCCTCATCTCAGTTTTGAAAGAGCAGCCCCTTATTCTAAGATTATGCCCCCTAGTTCTAGTTTCACCCATCCTTGGGAACATCCTTACCGCATCCACCGATCAAGCCCCTTCACAATCTTATATGTTTCAATAAGATCGCCTCTCATTCTTCTGAACTCCAATGAGTAGAGTCCCAATCTACTCAACCTCTCCTCATATGTCCACCCCCTCATCCTCGGGATTAACCGAGTGAACCTTCTTTGTACTGCCTCGAGAGCAAGTATGTCTTTTCTTAAGTATGGACACCAAAACTGTATGCAGTATTCCAGCTGCAGTCTCACCAATACCTTATATAACTGCAGCAATACCTCCCTGTTTTTATAATCTATCCCCCTAGCAATAAAAGCCAACATTCCGTTGGCCTTCTTGATCACCTGCTGCACCTGCATACTAACTTTTTGATTTTCTTGCACTAGGACCCCCAGATCCCTTTGCACTGCAGTACTTTCCAGTTTCTCGCCATTAAGATAATAACTTGCTCTCTGATTTTTCCTGCCAAAGTGCATAACCTCACATTTTCCAATATTGTATTGCATCTGCCAAATCTCCGCCCACTCACCCAGCCTGTCTATATCCCCTTGTAGGTTTTTTATGTCCTCCTCACTTTCTACTTTCCCTCCCATCTTTGTATCATCTGCAAACTTTGAAATGTTACACTCGGTCCCCTCCTCCAAATCGTTAATATAGATTGTAAAGAGTTGGGGACCCAGCACCGACCCCTGCGGAACACCACTGGCTACTGGTTGCCAGTCTGAGAATGAACCATTTATCCCAACTCTCTGCTTCCTGTTAGATAACCAATCCTCCACCCATGCCAGAATATTACCCCCAATCCAGTGATTTTTTATCTTGAGCAATAATCTTTTATGTGGCACCTTGTCGAATGCCTTCTGGAAGTCCACTGGTTCCCCTTTATCCACCCTATACGTTATGTCCTCAAAGAACTCAAGCAAATTTGTCAGACATGACTTCCCCTTTATAAAGCCATGCTGACTTTGTCCTATTAAATTATGTTTATCTAAATGTTCCGTTACTGTCTCCTTAATAATAGACTTCAAAATTTTACCCACCACAGATGTTAGGCTAACTGGTCTATAATTTCCAGCCTTCTGCCTACTACCCTTTTTAAATAAGGGTGTTACATTAGCAGTTTCCCAATCTGCCGGGACCTTTGCTGAGTCCAGGGAATTTTGGAAAATTATTACCAAAGCATCCACAATCCCTACTGCCACTTCCCTCAAGACCCTAGGATGTAAGCCATCAGGTCCAGGGGATTTATCCGCCTTGAGTCCCATTATTTTACTGAGTACCAATTCCTTAGTGATTTTAATCGTATTTAGCTCCTCCCCCCCGAGAGCCCCCTGTTTGTCCAGTGTTGGGATATTCTTAGTGTCCTCTACCATAAAGACTGAAACAAAATATTTGTTCAGCATTTTTGCCATCTCCATGTTTCCCACCATTAATTTCCTGGTCTCATCCTCTAAGGGACCTACGTTTGCCTTAGCCACCCTATCTGTTTTTATATTTTTTGCTAATTTATTTTCATAATCTATCTTCCCTTTCTTAATCAATCCTTTCGTTACTTTTTGCTGACTTTTGAAGACTTCCCAATCTTTTATCCTCCCACTAAGTTTGGCTACCTTGTATGTCCTTGTTTTTAGTCGGATACTATCCTTAATTTCTTTACTTAGCCACGGATGGCTGTCATTTCTTTTACACCCTTTTTTCCTCAGTGGAATATATATTTTTTGAAAGTTGTAAAATAACTCCTTAAATGAACACCACTGCTCATGTACCGTCTTACCCTTTAATCTATTTTCCCAGTCCACTTTAATCAATTCCGCTCTCATACCATCATAGTCTCCTTTATTCAAGCTCAGTACGCTTGTTTGAGAACCAATCTTCTCACCCACTAATTGGATATGGAATTCAACCATGTTATGGTCACTCATTCCAAGGGGATCCTTAACTAGGACATTATTAATTAATCCTGACTCATTACACAGGACCAGGTCCAAGGTTGCTTGCCCCCTTGTAGGATCAGTTACATACTGCTCAAGAAATCCATCCCTAATACACTCAATAAACTCTTCCTCAAGGCTGCCCTGCCCAATTTGATTTGTCCAGTTAATATGATAGTTAAAATCCCCCATAATTATAGCTGTTCCCTTATTACATGCCCCAACTATTTCCTGATTAATACTTCTTCCAGCAGAGTTGCAACTATTAGAAGGCCTATATACTACTCCCACTAGTGTTTTTTCCCCCTTATTATTCCTTATCTCCACCCAAACTGTTTCATTATCCTGATCCTTTGACCCAATATCATTTCTCTGTATTACAGTGATTCCTTCCTTTAATAACTGAGCCACCCCACCTCCCCTTCCTTCCTGCCTGTCCTTCCTGATTGTTAAATACCCTGGCATATTTAATTCCCAGTCGTTGTCACCCTGCAGCCATGTTTCTGTAATGGTCACAAGATCATACCCATATGTAGTTATTTGTACCATCAACTCGTCTATTTTGTTACAAATGCTGCGTGCATTCAGATAAAGAACTTTTAAATATGTTTTGTGACAATTTATTCCTGCTTTTACCCCCTTTACTACTTTACCTTTATCTTTATATATTCTGTCCCTTCCTGACACGCTCTGGTTTTTAATTACCCCACTGCTACTTTGCTCTATTGCCTTCTCCGCTGACATTTTTATTTTTTGCTCTCTTGAAACCTCCCCCCCACTAATTAGTTTAAAGCTCTCTCTACAGCCCTAGTTATTCGATTCGCCAGGACTCTAGTCCCAGCACTGGCCAAGTGAAGTCCGTCCCAACAGAACAGCTCTCTCCTGTCCCAGTACTGGTGCCAGTGTCCCAGGAAGCAAAACCCATTTCTCCCACACCAGTCTTTGAGCCACGCATTTAACTCTCTGATTTTATTTACCCTAGCCAAAATTGCTCGTGGCTCAGGTAGTAATCCAGAGATTACTACCCTAGAGGTTCTGTTTTTTAATTTGGCCCCTAGCTGCTCATACTCCCTCAGCAGAACCTCATTCCTTGTCCTATCTATGTCATTGGTACCAACATGGACCACGACAACTGGATCCTCCCCCTCCCACTCCAAGTTTCTCTCCAGCCCAGAGGAGATGTCCTTAACCCTGGCACCGGGCAGGCAACACAGCCTTCGGGACTCTCGCTCTCGGCTGCAAAGAACCCTATCTATCCCCTTAATGATACTATCCCCTACCACTACAACATTTCTATTTACTCCCCCCACTTGAATGGCTCCCCGTACCACGGTGCTGTGGCCAGGTTGCTCATCCTCCCTGCAGTGCCTGCTCCCGTCCTCACAGGGAGTAAGAGCCTCGAACCTGTTGGACAAGAGCAAGGGCTGCGACTCCTCCAACACTACCTCCTGGATCCCGGTACCTGCCTCACTCGTAGTCACACCCTCCTGTCCCTGACCACGGGCTACATCTGAATTAGTTAATCTAATTGGTGTGACTACCTCCTGGAACACAGAGTCCAGGTAACTCTCCCCCTCCCTGATGTGTCGCAGTGTTTGAAGCTCAGACTCCAGCTCATCAACACGGAGCCGGAGTTCCTCGAGCAGCCAACACTTACTGCAAATGTGATCACCGTGAACATCAATGGTGTCCACCAGCTCCCACATATTGCAGCAGTAACACATCACCTGCTCTCCCATTCTATGTAATTAATTAAATTTATTAATATTATTTACCCTTTAATTAATTTAAATTAAAACAATACACTTCTGTGACAGTTTGAACTGAGTCTCTTCACTCTCTATCCACTTACAGTTTGAACTGGTCTCCATATATCTTGGTTAGACCACACTTGGAGCACTGTGCACAGTTCTGGTCTCCATATAGCTTGGATAGACCACACTTGGAGCACTGTACACAGTTCTGGTCTCCATATACCTTCGTTAGATCACACTTGGAGCACTGTGAACAGTTCTGGTCTCCATATACCTTGGTTAGACCACACTTGGAGCACTGTGCACAGTTCTGGTCTCCATATACCTTGGTTAGATCACACTTGGAGCAGTGTGCAGAGTTCTGGTCTCCGTATACCTTGGTTAGACCGCACTTGGAGCACTGTGCACAGTTCTGGTCTCCATATACCTTGGTTAGACCACACTTGGAGCACTGTACACAGTTCTGGTCTCCATATACCTTGGTTAGACCGCACTTGGAGCACTGTGCACAGTTCTGGTCTCCATATACCTTGGTTAGACCACACTTGGGAGCACTGTCCACAGTTCTGGTCTCCATATACCTTGGTTAGACCACACTTGGAGCACTGTACACAGTTCTGGTCTCCATATACCTTTGTTAGATCACACTTGGAGCACTGTGAACAGTTCTGGTCTCCTTATACCTTGGTTAGATCACACTTGGAGCACTGTGAATAGTTCTGGTCTCCAAATTATAAAAAGGATATAGAGGCACTGGAGAAGGTGCAACAACGATTTACAGGAATGATTGCAGAACTGAGAGGTTATACCTATCAGGAATGATTGAACAGGCTGGGTCTCTTTTCTCTAGAAAAGAGAAGGCTGAGGGGTGACCTGATAGAGATCTTTAAGATTATGAAAGGGGTTTGATAGGGTCGATGTTTCCACTTGTGGGTGGGATCAGAACTAGCGGCCATAAATATAAGACAGTCACTAATAAATCCAATAGGGAATTCAGAGAAACTTCTTTACCCAGAGTGGTGAGACTGTGGAACTCGCTACCACAGGGAGTGGTTGATGCGAAGAGCCTAGATGCATTTAAGGGGAAGCTGGATAAGCACATGAGGGAGAAAGGAATAGATGGGGTGAGACATTGGTTGGACCACACTTGCAGTATTTTTTAAATGGTGAGAGATTGGGAAATGTGGGTGTTCAGAGGGACCTGGGTGTCCTTGTACATGAATCACTGAAAGTTAATATGCAGGTACAGCAAGCAATTAAGAAAGGAAATGATATGTTGGCCTTTATTACAAGAGGATCTGTTCTGAATCTATACTGCCACACAACACAATGGAGGGTGGCCTCAAGGTGAAGACAGGACTTCGTCTCCACAATGACTGTGCGGTGGTCACTGCTACCAATACTGTCATGGACAGATGCACCTGTGACAATGAGGTCAAGTAGGTTGTTCCCTCGTGTTGTTTCTCTCACCACCTGTCGCAGGCCCAGACTGGCAGCTATGTCCTTCAGGACTCGGCCAGTAGTGGTGCTCCCAAACCACTCTTGGTGATGGACATTGAAGTCCCCCCACCCAGAGTTCATTCTGTGCCCTTGCCCTTCCAAGTGATGTTCAATCATGGAGGAGTACTGATTCATCAGCAGTAGGTGGTAATCAGCAGGAGGTTTCCTTGCCCATGCGCCATGAGACTTCATGGGGTCCAGAGTCAATGTTGAGGACTCCCAGGGCCAATCCTTACCACTAGTGCCGCCACCCCTGGATGGTGATGGAGGAGTTTGAGACATTGGCTGAAAGGTATGATTCTGTGAGGATGACTATGGCAGTCTATTGCTTGACTTGTCTGTGGGACAGCTCTCCCAATTTTGGCACAAGTCCCCAGATGTTGGTGAGGAGAACTTTGCTAGGTTGGCTGGGCACACCATTGCCAGTGTTAAGGTCTATGCTGGGTAGTCTGTCCAGTTTCATTCTTATTACTGTGTTTCGTAGCAGTTTGTTACAACTGAGTGGCTTTCTAGGCCATTTCAGAGGGCAGTTAAGAGTCAACCACATTGCTGTGGGTCTGGAGTCACATATAAGCCAGATTTCTTTAATTAACTGAATTTAAATTCCCCAGCTGCCGTGGTGGGATTTGAACTCATGTCTCTGGATCATTAGTCCAGACCTCTGGATTATTAGCCCAGTGACATTACCACTATGCTACCGTCCCCTACTCCTGCTCTTATTTCTTATGCTCTTATGTTATGTTCTAATGAGATGAAGTAAGGTGGGAGGAGGCTGGTGTGGAGCACAAACACCGGCACGGACCAGTTGGGCCGAATGGCCTGTTTCTGTGCTGTAAATACTTTATAATACACAATGCAATGCACATAACTCGCCACCTTCCCGTGAGTGTGTTTGTACTCTACCTGTGATGGTTTGGTTGTTGCAGAGGTCAGATTGGCAGCACCTATCAGCCGTGTTCACTGAGAATGCACCGCCGCTACTGAAGGACAGAGTTCCAGTACAGTTCCCACAGCCGTTGATGACAGTATCTTGGGTTGATCCACCTGAAAAAATAGAATCAGGGACTTTATTCTGTTAAAGTTCCGACGCAGACGGTGAGAACCACAGAAGGAAGTCTTGCTACAATTGTGCAGGCCTTTGGTGAGACCACACCTGGAGCACTGTGCACAGTTTTGGTCTCCTTATCTGGGAAAGACATACTTGCCTTAGAGGTGGTGTAACAAAGGTTCACTAGATTGATCCCTGGGATGAGAGGGTGGTCCTATGTGGAGAGATTGAGTAGATTGGGCCTATACTCTCTGGAGTTTAGAAGAATGAGAGGTGATCTCGTTGATACATATACGATTCTGAGGGGGATTGAAAAGGTAAAGAGGCTCAGAGAGGTTGTTTCCCCTGGTTGGAGAGTCGAGACACAGGGGTCAGAGTCTCAGGATAAGGGGTCGGCCATTTAAGACTGAGATGAGGAGAAATTTCTTCACTCAGAGGGTTGTGAATCTTTGGAATTCTCTACCCCAGAGGGCTGTGAATGTTGAGTCTTTGAGTATACTCAAGGCTGAAATCAATAGATTTTTGGACACTAAGGGAATCAAAGGATATGGGGATTGGACGGGAATGTGGAGTTGAGGTCGAAGATCAGCCATGATCTTATTGAATGGTGGAGCAGGCTCGAGGGGCCGTATGGCCTACTCCTGCTCCGAACTCTTATGTTCTTATGTTCCTATGACCAGGTGGTCAGGTTGCTGCCCCCATTCCCCTGAAGGCAGTTAAGTTCATGCAACGTTCTGGGCAGCCCTCGAGTATCTCACCCATGTTGGTGTCCTTCATGACTTACATAGACTTTTCAGCACAGAAGGAGGCCATTCGGCCCCTCGTACCCGTGCCGGCTCAATTTTGCTAACCAGTTTATTATATGGTAATTCCAAATTTCTCATCCTTGGTTTCAAATCGCTCCATGCCATCCTCGCCCCCCTCCCCATCTCTGTAACCTCCTCCAGCCCTACAACCCTCCGAGATCTCTGCGCTCCTCCAATTCTGGCCTCTTGCGCATCCCCCGATTTCCATCGCTCCACCATTGGCGGCCGTGCCTTCAGCTGCCTGGGCCCTGAGCTCTGGAATTCCCTCCCTAAACCTCTCTGCCTCTCTCTCCTCCTTTAAGACGCTCCTTAAAGCCGACCTCTTTGACCAAGCTTTTGGTCACCTGTCCTAATATCTCCTTATGTGGCTCGGTGTCAAATTTTGTTTGATAATGGCTCCTGTGAACCCCTTGGGAGGTTTTACTACGTTAAAGGCGCTATATAGATGCAAGTTGTTGTTGTTGGTACTTTATCAAACGCCTTTTAAAAAATTTATTCGTTTATGGGATGTGGGCGTCGCTGTCAAGGCCAGCATTTATTGCCCATCCCTAACTGCCTTTGAGAAGGTGGTGGTGAGCCGCCTTCTTGAACCACTGCAGTCCGTGTGGGGAAGGTGCTCCCACAGTGCTGTTAGGAAGGGAGTTCCAGGATTTTGACCCAGCGGCGATGAAGGAATGGCGATATATTTCCAAGTCAGGATGGTGTGTGACTTGGAGGGGAACTTGGAGGTGGTGGTGTTCCCATGCGCCTGCTGCCCTTGTCCTTCTAGGTGGTGGAGGTCGCGGGTTTGGGAGGTGCTGCCGAAGAAGCCTTGGTGAGTTGCTGCAGTGCATCTTGTGGATGGTACACACTGCAGCCACGGTGCGCCGGTGGTGGAGGGAGTGAATGTTTAAGGTGGTGGATGGGGTGCCAATCAAGCGGGCTGCTTGGTCCTGGATGGTGTCGAGCTTCTTGAGTGTTGTTGGAGCTGCACTCATCCAGGCAATTGAAGAGTATTCCAGCACACTCCTGACTTGTGCCTTGCAGATGGTGGAAAGGCTTTGGGGAGTCAGGAGCCTTGTATCTATAGATGTGTATTGTAGCGTCTAAAGCCTAACCTAATGTAGTAACGGTTTAGATTTTACAAGAAACTCGGCATGTTTTAACCACGGGTTGCCGTGGATTACTTACCAAAGGCTTGTTTGAGGTGGAGTGACCTGCAGCTTGAAGAGGTGCACTGTATTGTCAGGGGTTTGCACACTCCAGCCACACTGACACACGAGTGGCATTGCAGTCCTTGATTGGAACGAAAATAGAATATTAGACTCAACGCCCGAGCACAGTAGAACTCAGTACCCCTTGTAACCCATGCCCGTGGTTGGTACCTGGGAGGGTCATCTCTTTGTTGCACAAGTTATCCTTGCAACAGAAGGTGTCAGAAGTGAGTTGTACTCCGAAAGATGACGATTCAGTTAGTCGGCAAATATTCTCGGATACACAGCCTTTCTGGACAAACGATTTCCCAGCTGTAGGGAACAGAAAGATACAGGTCATTCCTAGCACGTCTGCTGTGTAATGGTGTGTAATAGAGAATCGCCTGAACCTTAAATCACGCCACAACTCCGCTGCCAGCATCCAAGCACAAAATTGAAACTTTTATTTATTGAAAAAACAAAGATTGGGACTGGACTTCAGGCGAGGTTTACAGTTACACGACGAGATTCCCCCTCACTGCTGCTCCCCGATTTACATAGAATTTACAGCACAGAAACAGGCCACTCGGCCCAATGGGTCTATGACGGCACTTGTGCTCCACACGAGCCTCCTCCCATCTTAGCATGGATTGCTAAGGGAGGGTCGTGCCTGACTAACTTGTTGGAATTTGTTGAGGAGGTAACAAGGAGGGTTGATGAGGGTTGCGTATTTGGTGTAGTCTACATGGATTTTAGCAAAGCCTTTGACAAGGTCCCACATGGCAGGCTGGTCAGAAAAGTAAAAGCCCATGGGATCCAAGGGAAAGTGGCAAGTTGGATCCAAAATTGGCTCAGTGGCAGGAAGTAAAGGGCAATGGCCGATGGGTGTTTTTGTGACTGGAAAGCTGTTTCCAGTGGGGTTCCGCAGGGCTCAGTACTTGGTCCCTTTAGACTTCAATATAGGGGGCATGATTAGGAAGTTTGCAGATGATACAAAAATTGGCTGTGTGGTTGATAGTGAGGAAGAAAGCTGTGGACTGCAGGAAGATATCAATGGACTGGTCAGGTGGGCAGAGAAGTGGCGAATGGAATTCAATCCAGAGAAGTGTGAGGTAATGCATTTGGGGAGGGCTAACAAGGCAATGGAATACACAATAAATGGCAGGTTACTGAGAAGTGTAGAGGAACAGAGGGACCTTGGAGTGCATGTCCACAGATCCCTGAAGGGAGCAGGACAGGTAGATAAGGTGCTTAAGAAGGCATACGGGATACTTTCTTGTATTAGCCGATGCACAGAATATAAGAGCAGGGAGGTTATGGTTGAATTATATAAAACACTAGTTCGGCCTCTATGATTCTATGATTCTTATTTCATCTAAACCTATCAGCAGATCCTCCAATTCCTTTCTCCCTCTTGCACTTATCAATGTCCTACCTGAGGATGGGAAAGGATGTGGGATATATATATGTGTGTGTGGTCTCGCCCCTCCCTATCTGTGTAACCTCCTCCAGCCCCTACAACCCTCCCAGATCCCCGCGCTCCTCCAATTCTGGCCTCTTGCGCATCCCCCGATTTCCATCGCTCCACCATTGGCGGCCGTGCCTTCAGCTGCCTGGGCCCTGAGGCCTGGAATTCCCTCCCTAAACCCCTCCGTTTCTTCAAACGAGCAAAACCTCCCCGTACATCAAGGAGACACTGCAAGCTCTTAGCGTGACATATCAGCGCTTGGACTCACCATTGACTTGTGGGACTGAATCGTGGTAGCAGCGATTCTGAATCCCTACACATTTCAGGATGCTCGTACTGCTGGCACAGGTTTCAGCAGAATCGTTAAAACACCCAAAGCACTCGAGACCGTTCAACGTGGTGTTCTCCTTCACTGAAATAGGAAGGCAAAAAATATTAAGGAACCCACAAGCATTGACTTGGAGATGAAGAAACCCAAGTTTAAGAAGGCTGTTAATAAGTCACCAGTTAATCAGTAGCTACATAGAATCTTACAGCACAGAAGGAGGCCGTTCGTCCTGGGAATTCAACACCCAGGGGTACTCACTATTCAGGAAGGACAGACGAAAAGGAAAAGGAGGTGGGGTAGCATTGCTGGTTCAAGAGCAGATTAACACAATAGTAAGGAAGGATAGCTCTGAGGATGTGGAATCTGTATGGGTAGAGCTGAGAAATACCAAGGGGCAGAAAACGTTAGTGCGAGTTGTATACAGACCCCCAAACAGTAATGCTGAGGCTGGGGATGGCATTAAACGGGAAATTAGAGACATGTGCAATAAGGGCACCGCAGTTATCATGGGTGACTTTAATCTACATATAGATTGGGCTAACCAAATTAGTAACAATACTGTGGAGGAGGAATTCCTAGAGTGTATATGGGATGGTTTCCTGGACCAATATGTCGAGGAACCAACTAGAGATCAGGCCATCTTAGACTGGGTATTATGTAATGAGAAATGATTAATTAGCAATCTTTTTGTGAGAGGCCCCTTGGGGAGGAGCGATCATAATATGATAGAATTCTTCATTAAGATGGAGAGTGAAGTAGTTGACTCAGAGACTAGGGTCCTGAATTTAAATAAAGGAAACTACGATGGTATGAGGCGCGAGTTGGCTAGGATGGATTGGGGAACATTACTTAACGGTTTGACTGTGGATAGGCAATGGCAAACATTTAAAGATCGCATGGATGAACTACAGAATTTGTTCATCCCTGTTTGGCATAAAAATAAAACAAAAAAGGTGACTCAACCATGGCTAACAAGGGAAATTAGGGATAACATAAGATCCAAGGAGAGGACATATAAATTGGCCAGAAAAAACAGCAAACCTGAGGATTGGGAGCAGTTAAGATTCAGCAAAGGAGGACAAAGGGATTAATTAAGAGGGGGAAAATAGAGTATGAGAGTAAGCTTGCAGGGAACATAAAAACTGACTGTAAAAGCTTCTATAGATATGTGAAGAGAAAAAGATTGATGAAGTCAAGAATCAGGGGAATTTATAATGGGGAACAAAGAAATGGCACCCCAAATAAATACATACTTTGGTTCTGTCTTCACAAAGGAGGACACAAATAAACTCCCAGAGATGTTGGGGAACATAGGGTCTAATGAGAGGGAGGAACTGAATGAAATCAGTATTTGTAGGGAAATGGTGTTAGGGAAATTGATGGGATTGAAGGCCGATAAATCCCCAGGGCCTGATAATCTACATCCTTGGGTACTTAAGGAAGTGGCCCTAGAAATAGTAGATGCATTGCTGGTCATCTTCCAAAATTCTATAGACTCTGGAACAGTTCCCATGGATTGGAGGGTAGCTAATGTAACCCCACTATTTAAAAAAGGTGGTAGAGAGAAAACGGGGAATTATAGCCTGACATCGGTAGTGGGGAAAATGATAGAGTCCATTATAAAAGATGTAATAGCAGAGCACTTGGAAAACAGTGACAGGATCGGACAAAGTCAACATGGATTTACAAAAGGTAAATCGTGCTTGACTAATCTACTGGAAATTTTTGAGGATGTAACTGGTAGAATAGATAAGGGAGAACCAGTGGATGTGGTGTATTTGGACTTTCAGAAGGCTTTCGATAAGGTCCCGCATAAAAAATTAGCGTGCAAATTTAAAGCACATGGGATTGGGGGGTAAGGTACTGACTTGGATAGAGAACTGGTTGGCAGACAGGAAGCAAAAAGTTGGAATAAATGGGTCTTTTTCCGAGTGGCAGGCAGTGACTAGTGGGATCGGTGCTAGGACCCCAGTTATTCACAATATATATTAATGATCTAGACGAGGGAACTAGATGTAATATCTCCAAGTTTGCAGACGACACAAAGCTGGGATTTGCGTGTGTGCTGTGAGGAGGATGCAGAGAAACTCCAGTATGATTTGGACAGGTTGGGTGATTGGGCAGATGCATGGCAGATGCAGTATAATGTGGATAAATGCGAGGTTATCCACTTTGGTGGCAAAAATAGGAAGGCAGATTATTATCTGAACGGCAATAGATTGGGAAAAGGGGAAGTGCAACGAGACCTGGGTGTCCTTGTGCACCAGTCACTGAAGGTAAGCATGCAGCTGCAGCAGGCGGTTAAGAAGGCAAATGGTATTTTTGCCTTCATAGCGAGAGGATTCGAGTACAGGAGCAAGGATGTTTTGCTGCAGTTGTACAGGGCCTTGGTGAGACCACACCTTGAGTATTGTGCGCAGTTTTGGTCGCCTTATCTGAGGAAGGATGTTCTTGCCATGGAGGGAGTGCAGCGAAGATTCACCAGACTGATACCTGGGATGGCAGGAATGACGTATGAAGAGAGATTGGGTCGATTAGGCTTATATTCGCTAGAGTTTAGAAGAATGAGAGGGGATCTCATTGAAACTTATAAAATTCTAACAGGACTAGACAGACTAGATGCAGGAAGGATGTTCCCGATGGCGGGGGAGTCCAGAACCAGGGGTCACAGTCTAAGGATAAGGGGTAAGCCATTTAGGACTGAGATGAGGAGGAATTTCTTCACCCAGAGAGTGGTGAACCTGTGGAATTCTCTACCACAGAGGGCAGTTGAGGCCAATTCATTAAATATATTCAAGAAGGAGTTACATATATTTCTTAAGGCTAAAGGGATCAAGGGATATGGGGAGAAAGCAGGGACAGGGTACTGAATTTGGATGATCAGCCATGATCTCATTAAATGGCGGAGCAGGCTCGAGGGGCCGAATGGCCTACTCCTGTTCCTATCTTCTATGTTTCTATGTCATGCCCGTGCCGGCTCTTTCACCATCGCCCCTGCAGTTTGTTCCTTTTCGAGTCTGTGATGCATCCGAGAGTGCGAATCATTTGCCGTGGTTATGCCCTTACCTTCATGACGCTGATCATTACAGAGATCAGAACTGCAGCAACTGGATCTCACAGTCTGCGCCACAAAACCAAAGTTGAAGGAAAAGGGTTCCTGGCAAATTCCGCAGCCTTTGACGAACAGGCTTCCATTCTGTGCACCTGAAAGCAAACAGAATTTGGTCAGTTTCAACTCGGTATACAAACCACTTTATCATCAATCTACCTATCAGACTGCCTTTCCATCTGTCTGTCTGTCTGTCTGTCTGTCTATCAATCTATCTATCTATCTATCTATCCATCTATCTATCTATCTATCTATCTATCTATCTATGTGTCTATCTGTCTATCTATCCGCTATTATACATCTGCAAACCTACAAGAAATTAATCTTATTTGGAGGAAGTCTCACCGACTGTCTGTGTGATTAAGGTAGTTGAGCAGTTGAGGTTCAGAGCTGGATCACAGACTGCTTCCTTCTGTGCACAGTTTCCTGCTAGATCCTCACAACTGAAACATTTCAGAGCCGAGGCTGCAACAAAGAGAACAAGGAAATAATAATCAGTCACTGTTGCCGTCAATGAACGGACCAAATGTAAAAGCCTTGGAATCGGGCACTTTGCCAGTCCCCAGGACGTCCTAAAGCATTTCACAGACTCTGAAGTAGGTTAAAAGTGTTGTAATGTCGGAAATGGGGCAGCCAATTTACGCACAGCAAGATCCCTCAAACATCAATGAGATAAGTAACCGAATAAGTGATGTTGATTGAGGGATAAATATTGGCCAGGACACTGGGGAGGACTCTCCTGCTCTTCTTCAAAATAGTGCCATGGGATCGTTTACGTCCACCTGAGAGGGCAGACGGGGCCTCGATTTAACATCTCATCCGAAAGACGGCACCTCCGACAGTGCGGCGCTCTCTCAGTACTGCCCCTCCGACAGTGCAGCGCTCCCTCAGTACAGCCCCTCCGACAGTGCGGCGCTCCCTCAGTACGGCCCCTCCAACAGTGCGGCGCTCCCTCAGTACTGCCCCTCCGACAGTGCGGCGCTCCCTCAGTACTGACCCTCCGACAGTGCGGCGCTCCCTCAGTACTGCCACTCCGACAGTGCGGCGCTCCCTCAGTACTGCTCCTCCGACAGTGCGGCGCTCCCTCAGTACTGCCCCTCTGACAGTGCGGCACTCCCTCAGTACTGCCCCTCCGACAGTGCGGCGCTCCCTCAGTACTGCACCTCCGACAGTGCCGCGCTCCCTCAGTACTGCCCCTCCAACAGTGCCGCGCTCCCTCAGTACTGCCCCTCCGACAGTGCAGCGCTCCCTCAGTACTGCCCCTCCGACAGTGCAGCGCTCCCTCAGTACTGCACTGGGAGTGTCTGCCTGGATCATGTGCTCAAGTCTCTGGAGTGGGACTTTGAAACCACAACCTTCTGACTCAGAGGCGAGAGAGATACCCACTTAGTCACAGCTGACACCTAGGACACCATCAACATCCTTGGGGGTGTCACCATTGACCAGAAACTTAACTGGACCAGCCACATAAATACTGTTACTACAAGAGCAGGTTACGGGGCGATATGATAGAAGTGTTTAAAACGATGAAAGGGTGGGGCAGGGTCACTAGAAGCAGACCGTTGGCAGTCGTCAAAGGGTCTAGAATGAGGGGCCAGCGATACAAGATTAAATGTAAGAGATTTAGACCAGCGGGCAGGAGAAACTTCTTTACCCAGAGAGTGGTGAGAGTGTGGACCTCGCTACCACAGGGAGTGGTTGAGGTGGCTAGCATAGATGCATTTAAGGGAATCTCCTCACATAATGAAGCAGCCCGTGCCCGCATGCAGCAAGACCTGGACGACGTTCAGGCTTGGGCTGATAAGTGGCAGGTAACATTCACGCCACACAAGTGCCAGGCAATGACTATCTCCAACAAGCGAGAGTCTAACCACCTCCCCTTGATATTCAACAGCATTACCATCACCGAATCCCCCACCATCAACATCCTGGGGGTCACCATTGACCAGAAACTTAACTGAACCAGCCACATAAATACTGTGGCTACAAGAGCAGGTCAGAGACTTGGTATTCTGTGGCGGGTGTCTCACCTCCTGACTCCCCAAAGCCTTTCCACCATCTACAAGGCACAAGTAAGGAGTGTGATGGAATACTCTCCACTTGCCTGGATTGGAGCAGCTCCAACAACACTCAAGAAGCTCGACACCATCCAGGACAAAGCAGCCCGCTTGATTGGCACCCCATCCACCACCTTAAACATTCACTCCCTCCACCACCAGCGCACCATGGCTGCAGTGTGTACCATCTACAAGATGCACTGCAGCAACTCGCCAAGGCTTCTTCGGCAGCACCTCCCAATACCGCGACCTCTTCCACCTAGAAGGACAAGGGCAGCAGGCGCATGGGAACACCAACTCCTCCAAGTTCCCCTCCAAGGCACACAGCATCCTGACTTGGAAATATATCGCTGTTCCTTCACTGTCGCTGGGTCAAAAGCCTGGAACTCCCCACCTAACAGCACTGTGGGAGCACCTTCACCACACGGACTGCAGCGGTTCAAGAAGATGGCTCACCACCACCTTCTCAAGGGCAACTCGGGATGGGCAATAAAGGCTGGCCTTGCCAGCGACACCCACATCCCAAGAAAGAATTTTTAAGAATGACCCATTTTTCTGTGGCATAATGAGCGTTGCGTTAACACACGTCCCATATAGGAATGGAATACTATTTGTATATATATCTATGTATGGTATCTCTAACTAACAGTTCTATTGAAATAATCAGCCTGAAAGAGATTAACAAGTGACAAATTTAATAAAACATCTCACCTTCAGTTACCAGAGCGCAAATGATGAAAATGCCGGGGAACAACTTCATCTTTGCGTTTAACTTTGGAGTTCCTCCCGGGGACCAGTGACACAAACCTCTTCTCCTCACCGCTCTGCAGACAGTGTCTATCAGTCACCCAGTATATATGGAAGAAGCTCCACCCAAATCGAGAGTCTCCGCCTTCCTTGTGTCCTTGCCAAGGTGGCTTAGTTCCATCATCAATACTCTTCATTGCATTCCGATGACAATTAATTGGTACCTCACTCACCCACAGCTTGGGCAGCCTATTGTCCACGGCCATCTCACTCTTGCTAGTCCTGCCTTGAGATGGTGGACATTTGAGATGGAAATGTGCAGACAGACCATTACTCACAAAACATCGCTTACATTTAAAACCAACAGAAAAGTCACCTGCTGCCGAAGATCTGGGTGAGTGAGGTACCAATTAATTGTCATCGGAATGGAATGAAGAGGTAGGCAGTTCAGCACCAATTAACTGTCATTGGAATGGAATGGAGAGTATTGATGATTGACCTAAGCCATCTTGGCAAGGACACAAGGAAGTAGGGGGTAAAAATTGAGTCGCGCCCCATTTGGGGCGCTAACCTCGCCGGGGCGCGACTTTTAGCGCCCCGAAAAAATTAGCGGCCCCGCGCCGGAACTTCAGTGGTTGCGCCCCAAGAGGGAAGCGGGGCGCAACTGGAAGCACCCCACATCCCTCTTGGGGCGCTGCGAGTGAATATCCTGGCGCTACGTGCCGCAGCGCCACGCGCTGCGGCACGTCGCGCCACGGTATTGCAGGCCTTCCTCCCCTTCTTAAAGGGGAGGGACCCTGCGCAGCGCGAACCGGGGCCCAGCTGGGCCCCCAGGGATCGGGAGTGCCGGCAAAAGAGCCCGGCACTCAAGAGAAGTGCCGGGCTCTTGGAGCGCAGCCGGCACTTCACGGTGGGGGGGCTTCACGGGGGCCGGGGACAGGTGCTGGCAGGCGGCCAGCAACAAAAATGGCCGCCTGCCACCTCCGCTTTAAATATCGCCGCCCCGGCCGCACGTACGCCTCCCTGAACCCGTCGGACATAGCGTCTGGCGGTAAATCAGGGGGCGCGACTGAAGATCACGGCCGGGGCGCGAGCGGGGTGCTGCGCACGGCGATGACGTCATCGCCGGCGGCGCAGCGCCACAGGGCGCTACCGGCTGCCGCCGCCGCTAACCTCCCACTAAATTTTTCGGGAGGCGTGGGCGGCGCTGCGCCCGGGCGTTAGCTGCTTTACGCCCCATTAGCACCCTCTTAAGGCGCTAACGGAGGCGCAAGCAGCTGAATTTTTCCCCCTAGGAGTCTCTGAATTTGGATCTGGCGGGGGAACTACCTGTATTCTGTTTGAGATTTGTGGTCCAACCTGTTTCGAGACGAACGGGAAGGATGTTGGCTCTTTCAAACTCCACATTTCTGGTCAAGTGTTGTTCTTGTTCCTCCGCTGTGAAGAATGAATCCACCCTTGTTGATTTTTTCCAGCCGGTTTGCCAATAAGTTGTTGAATTTAAATCTCGTTTCGGATTTTGCAATTGTTTAGGAAACACACAGGGTTTCAAAAAGGTGAAGTGACAACCAAAGCGGAGCCACCTTCTTATAAGAACACCAACATTTCAGCACAGGCTTCACCGAATCAGAGAATGGTACAGCACAGAAGGAGGCCATTCGGCCCATCGTGCCTGTGCCGGCTCTTTGAAAGAGCTCTCCAATTAGTCCCACTCCCCCCTGCTCTTTCCCCAGAGCCCTGCAAAATTATCCCCTTCAAGTATTTGTCCAATTCCCTTTTGATAGTTACGACAAAGGGGTATCGACAGAGTGAATGAATGTGCAAAACTGTGGCAAATGGACTTACACGGAAGCAAATGTGAGGTCATCCACTTTGGACCTAAAAAGGATAGAACAGGGTACTTTCTAAATGGTGAAAGGTTAAAAACAGTGGAGGTCCAACGAGTCCAGTGTCCAGGTACATGGATCATTAAAATATCATGGACAGGTACAGAAAATAATGAGAAAGGCTAATGGAATGCTGGCCTTTATATCTAGAGGACTAGAGTACAAGGGGGTAGAAGTTTTTGTTTTTTATATTCGTTTATGGGATGTGGGCATCGCTGGCAAGGCCAGCATTTATTGCCCATCCCTAATTGCCCTTGAGAAGGTGGTGGAGAGCTGCCTTCTTGAACCGCTGCAGTCCATGTGCTCCCACAGTGCTGTTAGGGAGGGAGTTCCAGCAACGATGAAGGATCGGTTTAGCATCCCCTGAACAGAGAGACGGGGCCTCGGTTTAATATCCTCCCTGAACAGGGAGACGGGGCCTCGGTTTAACATCCCCCCTGAACAGGGAGACGGGGCCTCGGTTTAACATCACCCTGAACAGGGAGACAGGGTCTCGGTTTAACATCCCCCCGTGAACAGGGAGACGGGGCCTCGGTTTAACATCCCCTGAACAGGGAGACGGGGCCTCGGTTTAACATCCCCTGAACAGGGAGACGGGGCCTCGGTTTAACATCACCTGAACAGGGAGACGGGGCCTCGGTTTAACATCCCCCCTGAACAGAGAGACGGGGCCACGGTTTAACATCCTCCCTGAACAGGGAGACAGGACCTCGGTTTAATATCCTCCCTGAATAGGGAGACGGGGCATCGGTTTAACATCCCCCCTGAACAGAGAGACGGGGCCTCGGTTTAACATCCCCCCTGAACATGGAGATGGGGCCTCGGTTTAACACCCTCCCTGAACATGGAGACGGGGCATCGGTTTAACATCCCACTTGGACATGGAGATGGGGCCTCGGTTTAACACCCTCCCTGAACATGGAGACGGGGCCTCGGTTTAACATCCCCTGAACAGGGAGACGGGGCCTTGGTTTACACGGTGGGCAACACGGTGGCATAGTGGTTAGCACTGGTGCCTCACAGCGCCAGAGACCCGGGTTCGAATCTGACCTCGGGTGACTGTCTGTGTGGAGTTTGCACATTCTCCCCGTGTCTGCGTGGGTTTCCTCCGGGTGCTCCGGTTTCCTCCCACAGTCCAAAAATGTGTGGGTTAGGTTGATTTGGCTATGATAAATTGACCCTTAGTGTTAGGGGGGATTAAATATGTGGGGTTATGGGGATAGAATGGGATATGTTAGGGGGAATTAAATACGTGGGGTTACGGGGGTAGGGTGGGATATGTGTACTGTGGGGATTAAAGCAGGGACAGGGTACTGGATTTGGATGATCAGCCATGATCGTATTGAATGGCGGAGCAGGCTCGACGGGCCGAATGGCCTACTCCTGCTCCTAGATTCTATGTTTCTATGTTTCTATGTTTCTATGTTTAACACCCTCCCTGAACATGGAGACGGGGCCTCGGTTTAACATCCCCTGAACATGGAGACGGGGCCTCGGTTTAACATCCCCCCTGAACATGGAGACGGGTCCTCGGTTTAACATCCCCCCTGAACATGGAGACGGGGCCTCGGTTCAACATTTCCCTGAATAGGGAGACGGGGCCTCGGTTTAACATCCCCCCTGGACAGGGAGACGGGGCCTCGGTTTAACATCCGCTGAACAGGGAAACGGGGCCTAGGGTTAACATCCCCCCTGAACAGGGAGGCGGTGCCTCGGTGTAACACCCTCCCTGAACAGGGAGACGGGGCCTCGGTTTAACATCCCCCCTGAACAGTGAGACGGGGCCTCGGTTTAACATCCCCCCTGAACAGGGAGACGGGGCCTCAATTTAACATCCCCCCTGAACAAAGAGACGGGGCCTCGATTTAACATCCCCTCTGAACAGAGAGACGGGGCCTCGGTTTCACATCCCTCTGAACAGGGAGACGGGGCCTCGGTTTAACATCCTCCTGAACAGGGAGACGGGACCTCGGTTTAACATCCCCACTGAACAGGGAGACGGGGCTTCGGTTTAACATCGCCCCTGAACAGGAAGACGGGGCCTCGGTTTAACATGCCCCCTGAACAGGAAGACAGGGCCTCGGTTTAACATCCCCCCTGAGCTGGGAGACGGGGCCTCGGTTTAACATCACCTGAACAGGGAGACGGGGCCTCAGTTTAACATCTCCTGAACAGGGACATGGGGCCTCGGTTTAACATCCCCTGAACCGGGAGACGGGGCCTCGGTTTAACATCCCCCACTGAACAGGGAGACGGGGCCTCGGTTTAACATCACCCTGAACAGGGAGACGGGGCCTCGGTTTAACTTCCACCCTGAACAGGGAGACGGGGCCTCGGTTTAACATTCCCTGAACAGGGAGACGGGGCCTCGGTTTAACATCCCCTGAAGAGGGAGATGGGGCCTTGGTTTAACAGCCCTCTAAACAGGGAGACGGGGCCACGGTTTAACATCCCCCCTGAACAGGGAGACGGGGCCACGGTTTAACATCCCCCCTGAGCAGGGAGACGGGGCCTCGGTTTAACATCCCCCCTGAACAGGGAGACAGGGCCTCGGTTTAACATCCCCCTGAACAGGGAGACGGGGCCTCGGTTTAACATCCCCCCTGAACAGGGAGACGGGGCCTCGGTTTAACATCCCCCCTGAACAGGGAGACGGGGCCTCGGTTTAACATCCGCCCTGAACAGGGAGACGGGTCCTCGGTTTAACATCCCCCCTGAACAGGGAGACGGGGCCTCGGTTTAACATTCCCCCTGAACAGGGAGACGGGGCCTCGGTTTAACATCCCCCCTGAACAGGGAGACGGGGCAACTTCATCGCTTCTCATTAACCCCAAAACCTCCTCCCACTCTCCTAAACCACTTCACTTCCACTCTCCTGAAAGCCTTCTCATGTGTCTCTAACTTTCTGTATCTGTATCTCTCTCTCTATTCTGCATCTCTCTCTCTCTCTATCTCTCTTTCTATTCTGTATCTCTCTTCCTATCTCTCTCTCTATTCTGTATCTCTCTCTGTCTATCTCTCTCTATTCTGTATCTCTCTCTATCTCTCTTTCTATTCTGTATCTCTCTCTCTCTCTATCTCTCTTTCTATTCTGTATCTCTCTCTATTCTTTATCTCTCTCTCTCTCTATTCTGTTTCTGTCTCTCTCTCTCTCTGTACATTGCAAAATCCAAAACGAGATTTAAATTCAACAACTTATTGGCAAACCGGCTGGAAATAATCAACAAGGGTGGATTCATTCTTCACAGAGGAGGAACAAGAACAACACTTGACCAGAAATGTGGATTTCGAAAGAGCCAACATTCTTCCCGTTCGTCTCGAAAGAGGATGAACCACAAATCTCAAACAGAATATAGGTAGTTCCCCCGCAGATCCAAATCCAGACTCTCCTATTTCCTTGTTTCCTTATCAAGGTGGCTTTGGTCAATCATCAATACTTTCCATTCCATTTTGATGACAATTAATTAGTGCTTAATTGGTATTCTACGGCGAGTGTCTCACCTCCTGACTCCCCAAAGCCTTTCCACCATCTACAAGGTACAAGTCAGGAGTGTGATAAGAACATAAGAACATAAGAAATAGGAGCAGGAGTTGGCCATTTGGCCCCTCGAGCCTGCTCCACCATTCAATACGATCATGGCTGATCTGATCTTGGCCTCAACTCCACTTTCCTGCCCGCTCCCCATAACCCTTGACACCCTTATCATTCAAAAATCTGTCAATCTCCACCTTAAATATATTCAATGACCCAGCCTCGACAGCTCTCTGGGGCAGAGAATTCCACAGATCTATGACCCTCTGAGAGAAGAAATTCCTCCTCATCTCCGTTTTAAATGGACGACCCCTTATTCTGAAACTATGCCCCCTAGTTCTAGATTCCCCCATGAGGGGAAACATCTTCTCTGCATCTACCTTGTCGAGCCCCCTCAGTATCTTATATGTTTCAATAAGATCACCTCTCATTCTTCTAAACTCCAATGAGTATAGGCCCAGTCTGCTCAACCTTTCCTCATAAGTCAAACCCCTCATCTCTGGAATTAACCTAGTGAATCGTCTCTGAACTGCCTCCAATGCAAGTATATCCCTCCTTAAATAAGGAGGCCAAAACTGTATGCAGTACTCCAGGTATGGTCTCACCAATACCCTGTACAGTTGTAGCAGGACTTCCCTGCTTTTATACTCCAACCCCCTTGAAATAAAGGCCAACATTCCATTTGCCTTCCTGATTACTTGCTGTACCTACATGCTAACTTTTTGTGTTACATGTACAAGGACCCCCAGGTCCCTCTGAACTGCAGCATTTTGTAATCTCTCTCCATTTAAATAATAATTTGCTTTTTTATTTTTCTTACCAAAGTGTATAACCTCGTACTTTCCCACATTATGCTCCATCTGCCAAATGTTTGCCCACTCACTTAGCCTGTCTATGTCCCTTTGCAGATTCTTTGTGTCCTCTTCACAACTTGCTTTCCCACCCATCTTTGTATCATCCGCAAACTTGGCTACATTACACTCAGTCCCTTCATCCAAGTCATTAATATAGATTGTAAATAGTTGAGGCCCCAGCACTGATCCCTGTGGCACCCCACTAGTTACCGTTTGCCAACCGGAAAATGACCCATTTATCCCAACTCTCTGTTTTCTGTTAGTTAGCCAATCCTCTATCCATGCTAATATATTACCCCCAACTCCATGAGCTCTTATCTTGTGCAGTAACCTTTTATGTGGCACCGTATCGAATGCCTTCTGGAAATCCAAATACACGACATCTACTGGTTCCCCTTTATCCACCCTGCTCGTTACATCCTCAACTCTTCCTCGAGGCTACCTTGGCCAATTTGATTTGTCCAATCAATATGAAGATTAAAATCGCCCATGATTATTGCTGTACCTTTCTCACAAGCCTCCATTATTTCTTGATTTATACTCTGTCCAACAGTGAAGCTACTGTTAGGGGGCCTATAAACTACACCCACCAGTGACTTCTTTCCCTTATTAGTTCTTATCTCCACCCAAACTGATTCTACATCTTGCTCTTCTGAACCAGTATCATTCCTCACTACTGCACTGATCTCATCCTTTATTAACAGAGCTACCCCACCTCCTTTTCCTTTCTATCCTTCCAAAATGTCAAATGTCAAACTATCTGTGTGTATCTCTCTTTCTGTATCTGTCTCTCTCTCTCTCTTTCGGTATCCGTCTCTCTCTCTCTCTTTCTGTATCTGTCTCTCTCTCTCTTTCTGTATCTGTCTCTCTCTCTCTTTCTGTATCTGTCTCTCTCTCTCTTTCTGTATCTGTCTCTCTCTCTCTTTCTGTATCTGTCTCTCTTTCTGTATCTGTCTCTCTCTCTCTCTTTCTGTATCTGTCTCTCTCTCTTTCTGTCTCTCTCTTTCTGTATCTGTCTCTCTCTTTCTGTATCTGTCTCTCTCTCTCTGTATATGTCTCTCGCTCTTTCTGTATCTGTCTCTCTGTATCTGTCTCTCTCTTTCTGTATCTGTCTCTCTGTATCTGTCTCTCTCTTTCTGTATCTGTCTCTCTCTCTCTCTTTCTGTATCTGTCTCTCTCTCTTTCTGTCTCTCTCTTTCTGTATCTGTCTCTCTCTTTCTGTATCTGTCTCTCTCTCTCTGTATATGTCTCTCGCTCTTTCTGTATCTGTCTCTCTGTATCTGTCTCTCTCTTTCTGTATCTGTCTCTCTGTATCTGTCTCTCTCTTTCTGTATCTCTCTCTCTCTCTCTTTCTGTATGTGTCTTTCTCTTTCTGTATCTGTCTCTCTTTCTGTGTCTCTCTCTCTTTCTGTCTCTCTCTCTGCATCTGTCTCTCTTTCTGTATCTGTCTCTCTCTCTTTCTGTATCTGTCTCTCTCTCTTTCTGTATCTGTCTCTCTCTCTTTCTGTATCTGTCTCTCTCTCTTTCTGTATCTGTCTCTCTCTCTCTCTTTCTGTATCTGTCTCTCTCTCTTTCTGTCTCTCTCTCTTTCTGTATCTGTCTCTCTCTCTTTCTGTATCTGTCTCTCTCTTTCTGTATCTGTCTCTCTCTCCTTCTGTATCTGTCTCTCTCTCTCTTTCTGTATCTGTCTCTCTTTCTGTCTCTCTCTCTTTCTGTATCTGTCTCTCTCTTTCTGTTTCTGTCTCTCTCTCTTTCTGTATCTGTTTCTCTCTTTCTGTATCTCTCTCTCTTTCTGTATCTCTCTCTCTCTTTCTGTATCTGTCTCTCTCTCTCTTTCTGTATCTGTGTCTCTCTCTCTTTCTGTATCTGTCTCTCTCTTTCTGTATCTCTCTCTCTCTTTCTGTATCTGTCTCTCTCTCTTTCTGTATCTGTCTCTCTCTCTCTCTTTCTGTATCTGTCTCTCTCTCTTTCTGTATCTGTCTCTCTCTCTTTCTGTATCTGTCTCTCTCTCTTTCTGTATCTGTATCTGTCTCTCTTTCTGTATCTGTTTCTCTCTCTCTCTTTCTGTATCTGTCTCTCTCTCTCTCTTTCTGTATCTGTCTCTCTCTCTCTTTCTGTATCTGTGTCTCTCTCTCTCTTTCTGTATCTGTATCTCTCTCTCTCTTTCTGTATCTGTCTTTCTCTCTTTCTGTATCTGTCTCTCTTTCTGTATCTGTATCTGTCTCTCTTTCTGTATCTGTCTCTCTCTCTCTCTTTCTGTATCTGTCTCTCTCTCTCTTTCTGTATCTGTCTCTCTCTCTCTCTTTCTGTATCTGTCGCTCTCTCTCTTTCTGTATCTGTATCTGTCTCTCTTTCTGTATCTGTCTCTCTCTCTCTTTCTGTATCTCTCTCTCTCTCTCTTTCTGTATCTCTCTCTCTCTCTCTTTCTGGGTCTGTCTCTCTCTCTCTTTCTGTATCTGTGTCTCTCTCTCTCTTTCTGTATCTGTCTCTCTCTCTTTCTGTATCTGTCTCTCTCTTTTTCTGTATCTGTCTCTCTCTTTTTGTATCTGTCTCTCTCTCTTTCTCTATCTGTGTCTCTCTCTTTCTGTATCTGTGTCTCTCTCTCTTTCTGTATCTGTCTCTCTCTCTCTTTCTGTATCTCTCTCTCTCTCTCTTTCTGGGTCTGTCTCTCACTTTCTTTCTGTATCTCTCTCTCTCTTTCTTTCTGTATCTGTCTCTCTCTCTCTTTCTGTATCTGTCTCTCTTTCTCTTTCTGTATCTGTGTCTCTCTCTCTCTTTCTGTATCTGTCTCTCTCTCTCTTTCTGTATCTGTCTCTCTCTCTCTTTCTGTATCTGTGTCTCTCTCTCTCTTTCTCTGTCTGTCTCTCTCTCTTTCTGTATCTGTCTCTCTCACTTTCTGTATCTCTCTCTTTCTGTATCTCTCTCTTTCTGTATCTGTCTCTCTCTCTCTATCTGTGTCTCTCTCTCTTTCTGTATCTGTCTCTCTTTCTCTCTCTGTATCTGTTTCTCTCTTTCTTTCTGTATCTGTCTCTCTTTCTGTATCTGTGTCTCTCTCTCTTTCTGTATCTGTGTCTCTCTCTCTTTCTGTATCTGTCTCTCTTTCTGTATCTGTGTCTCTCTCTCTCTTTCTGTATCTGTGTCTCTCTCTTTCTGTATCTGTCTCTCTCTCTTTCTGTATCTGTCTCTCTCTCTTTCTGTATCTGTCTCTCTCTCTCTTTCTGTATCTGTCTCTCTTTCTGTATCTGAGTGTCTCTCTCTCTGTATCTGTGTCTCTCTCTTTCTGTATCTGTGTCTCTCTCTCTGTTTATTCTGTATCATTGGCTGTCAAGCGCTTTGGGACATCCTGAAGTCATGAAACGCGCTGTAATAATGCAAATCAATGTTTTTATTAAATAAAAGAGAGAGAGTTCATCTTGGTTTAAAGCAGATGGGGTCACAGCAGATTAATAGACACTAAACCGCAAGAGGCATTAGCTTGAACAGATTAAAGCCGCGTCACTACACTGGAAGCAAATGTTTATGGCCCCGATCGCCGAGGTTACAATCCGAATGTCTTTCATTCGCCAACTCGTGAAAGCTATCGCCTCAAATCCACAGCAAGTGGCAGAGAAAACGATTGTCCCATCGCAGTCACATCCCGCTCGAGAGATACCGATATACAGAGAGAAACTTCCCCGCAGTTGGCAATCAGGGTCAACACTGGAGGGGCAGGAGCGTCAGCCAATGCCAGCCCTGGGGAGCAGGAGCCTCAGTCACCAGGACACCACCAGGGGGAGAAGGAGCCTCAGTCACCAGGACACCACCAGGGGGAGCAGGAGCCTCAGTCACCAGGACACCACCAGGGGGAGAAGGAGCCTCAGTCACCAGGACACCACCATGGGAGCAGGAGCCTCAGTCACCAGGACACCACCAGGGGGAGAAGGAGCCACAGTCACCAGGACACCACCAGGGGGAGCAGGAGCCTCAGTCAGAGTGACCACCAGGGGGCGCAGGAGCCTCAGTCACCAGGACACCACCAGGGGGAGCAGGAGCCTCAGTCACCAGGACACCACCAGGAGAGCAGGAGCCTCAGTCAGAGTGACCACCAGGGGGAGCAGGAGCCTCAGTCACCAGGACACCACCAGGGAAGGAGGAGCCTCAGTCAGAGTGACCACCAGGGGGAGCAGGAGCCTCAGTCAGAGTGACCACCAGGGGGAGCAGGATCCTCAGTCAGAGTGACCACCAGGGGGAGCCGGAGCCTGTCAGAGTGACCACCAGGGGGAGCCGGAGCCTGTCAGAGTGACCACCAGGGGGAGCAGGAGCCTCAGTCACCAGGACACCACCAGGGAAGGAGGAGCCTCAGTCAGAGTGACCACCAGGGGGAGCAGGAGCCTCAGTCACCAGGACACCACCAGGGAAGGAGGATCCTCAGTCAGGGTCACCACCAGGGGGAGCAGGAGAATCAGTCAGAGTGACCACCAGGGGGAGCAGGAGAATCAGTCACCAGGACACCCGATGCTCTGGAAAACCTGGTTCATCCCGAAGGTAATCACAAGGGACCGGAGTCTGTATCTGGAGGAGGGAAAGACAGGAATTGAGATGCATCAGTTTCACATCAACTTGCATTTATCTCGCGTCTTGGAGCGTAAATCGGACAAAAATTTGAGACCGAGATATTAGGGCAGGTGACCAAAAGCTTGGTCAAAGAGGTCGGTTTTAAGGAGGGTCTTCAAGGAGGAGAGAGAGACGGAGAGGTTTAGGGAGGGAATTCCAGAGCTCGGGGCCCAGGCAGCTGAAGGCACGGCCGCCAATGGTGGAGCGATGGAAATCGGGGGATGCGCAAGAGGCCAGAATTGGAGGACCGCAGAGATCTCGGGGGGTTTTAGGGCTGGAGGAGGTTCCAGAGATCGGGATTCTGGTCAGACTGCACATGGAGAACTGGGGAGTTGGATATATTACTGAAAGGGGTAAATTTGCAGATCAGGGGGAGTGGGACTGATTGGATCTACTCTTCCAAAAGGGCTGGCACAGGCACGATGGGGCGAGTGGCCTCCTTCTGTGCTGTCTGATTCTATGAGTCCAAGTTGAAAGTCCACCATACTGACCTCTTTTGCAGTTGAACCAATATATCAGCAACAATATCAGGACTTCGGCTCTGAGTCCAACTACTGTTCCCACGATACATCCAACGCTGGCTGCAGGAGGAATCAGAACAAAGATTGAAAAATAACAATACTGAGGAGAGCTGCTCCGTTCCGTGATGCTGAACACAGGTCAGAGGTCAGTGTAGGCCGGGCCCTGTCCTCTCTGCAACCAGATTCACCCCCTTTTAAACAGGAACACAGGAACAGGAGGAGCCCATTCAGCCCCTCAGGCCTGTTACACAGGAACAGGAGGAGGCCCATTCAGCCCCTCGAGACTGTTACACAGGAACAGGAGGAGGCCCATTCAGCCCCTCGAGCCTGTTACACAGGAACAGGAGGAGGCCATTCAGCCCCTCGGGCCTATTACACAGGAACAGGAGGAGGCCCATTCAGCCCCTCGGGCCTGTTACATAGGAACAGGAGGAGGCTCATTCAGCCCCTCGAGCCTGTTACACAGGAACTGGAGGAGGCCCATTCAGCCCCTCGAGCCTGTTACACAGGAACAAGAGGAGGCCGTTCAGCCCCTCAAACTTGTTACACAGGAACAGAAGGAGGCCATTCAGCCCCTCGAGCCTGTTATACAGGAACAGGAGGAGGCCATTCAGCCCCTCGAACTTGTTACACAGGAACAGGAGGAGGCCATTCAGCCCCTCGAGCCTGTTGCAGAGGGACAGGAGGAGGCCATTAAGCCCCTCGAGCCTGTTGCATAGGAACAGGAGGAGGCCGTTCAGTCCCTTAGCTTGTAACATAGGAACAGGAGGAGCCCGGTCAGTCCTCGAACATGATAGAAACAGGAGGAGGCCATTCAGCCCCTCGAGCCTGTTACACAGGAACCAGAGACCATTCAGCCCCTCAGTCTTGTTATATAGGAACAGGAGGAGGCCGTTCAGCCCCTCGGGCCTCTTATATAGGAATAAGGAGGATGCCATTCACCCCCATGGGTCTGTTAAATAGGAAAAGATTAGCAAAAGTAATTGTGGGTTCCTTACAGGCTGAGACAGGAGAAATTATAATGGGGAATAAGGAAATGGCAGAGAAACGAAACAAATACTTTGTGTCTGTCTTCACGGAAGAAGACGCAAAAAAGTTACCCGGAAATAGTGGAGAACCAAGGCTCTAGCGAGAATGAGAAAATTAAATACATTAATATTAGTAAAAAAATAGTACTGGTGAAATTAATGGTACTGAAAGCTGATAAATCTCCTGGACTTGATGGCCTACATTTGAAAGAGGTGGCTATAGAGATAGTGGACGCATTGGTTGTCATTTTCCAAAATTCCATAGATTCCAGAACAGTTCCTGCAGATTGGAAGGTGGCAAATGTAACCCCAGTATTTAAGAAATGAGGGAGAGAGATGGCCTTCTCCTGTTCCTATGTAACAGGCACGAGGAGCTGAACGGCCTCCTCCTGTTCCTATGTTACAGACCCGAGGGGCTGAATGGGCTGCCTCCTGTTCCTGTGTATCAGACCCGAGGGGCTGAATGGGCCTCCTCCTGTTCCTGTGTAACAGGCTCAGGGGCTGAATGGGCCTCCTCCTGTTCCTGTGTAACAGGCTCGAGGGGCTGAATGGCCGCCTCCTGTTCCTGTGTAACAGACCCGAGGGGCTGAATGGGCCTCCTCCTGTTCCTGTGTAACAGGCTCAGGGGCTGAATGGGCCTCCTCCTGTTCCTGTGTAACAGGCTCGAGGGGCTGAATGGCCGCCTCCTGTTCCTGTATAACAGGCTCGAGGGGCTGAATGGCCTCCTTCTGTTCCTGTGTAACACTTGTGAGTGTGCGTGCTGTGTGTTCTCTGAACTCGGGAGTGTGAGCGCTGTGCGTTCTCTGAACTCGGGAGTGTGAGCGCTGAGCGTTCTCTGAACTAGGGAGAGTGAGCCCTGTGCGTTCTCTGAACTCGGGAGTGTGAGCGCTGTGTGTTCTCTGAACTCGGGAGTGTGAGCGCTGTGCGTTCTCTGAATTCAGGAGTGTTGGTGCTGTGCATTCTCTGAACTCGGGAGTGTGAGCGCTGTGCGTTCTCTGAACTCGGGAGTGTGAGCGCTGTGCGTTCTCTGAACTTGAGTGTGTTGGCGCTGTGCGTTCTCTGAACTCGGGAGTGTGAGTGCTGTGCGTTCTCTGAACTCGGGAGTGTGAGCGCTGTGCGTTCTCTGAACTTGGCAGTGATTTTGACATCCCCCCCCTGAGCCGGGAGACGGTGATTCGGTTTAACGTTGCTCTGATCAGGGAGACAATGGGCTACAAATCTGTGGCCGCCACGGAAGCTCCCGGTTCTAGCGTGGCCGTGGGTAATCTGCTGCCGAAAATGGTGGCGCGAGTCGGTATGAAAAATTGGCGCTGGGCATGAATGCCTTTCAGCGCAGCGCTAAACCCACGAACAGCCTCTGGAAGCAAGGCTGTGATTTCCCAAGCCCAGGTAGGATTCTTAAAAGGGCAATGCATTGTTGTTTTCTTAAAAGGGCAATGCCTTCCGAAATGATCAATGTAATAATCATGTAAAAATAGGCGGTTTTCAGCCCTTACAGGTCCACCGCCTTCTGCTAAAAAAATGAACGTGAAAAAGAATTCCCGAATGGCAGTCTTCAGCTCTTAAGGCTGAATTGCCTTCTGCATCTCGAAAAAATGGGAAAAGTGCCTCAGCACTAACACAAGTGGCTCATCAAGTGTGGGAAGGGACACCCAGGGTCTCGCACGCAGCACTCCAGCTTTGTGCAGGGGGCCAACACTGCAAGAGAGGTCCTCTTCCCACAGGGGCCAGGTGGCCATCCAGAAAGAAGGGTGTGGGACCAGATCACCGAGTCCGTCACTGCCAGTGACGCCCCCACCACACCCCGACCCCCGCACCAACTAGCTCCAGCGCCCAAGAGAAGCTTCAGGACCTCAGACCAGTGCTCAAGGTCAGTGAATGCATCTTCAAAAGCCGTCACCTACCAACTGTGCCGCTAGCCTCAGACTCTGCTCAATCCATGAGCCCCAACCCCAATCACTCACCTACCAACAATCTGTACCAAACACGAGACACACCTCCCAATCCTAGCCTCACCTCATCCCCTTGGAGGAGATGGTGCTGGCTGTCCTTGGCAGGGGCATGGCTGAGCCCTTGGCCAGCGGCGGGGCTGAAAGGATGCAAGATGTTGGTATCCTCCTTCTCGAGTGCACCTCAGTTTAAAATCCCCCCTGAACAGGGAGATGGGGCCTCGGTTTAACATCCCCCCTGAACAGGGAGACGGGGCCTCGGTTTAACATCCTCTGAACAGGGAGATGGGGCCTCGGTTTAACAACCTCCCTGAACAGGGAGACGGGACCTCGGTTTAACATCCCCCCTGAACAGGGAGACGGGGCCTCGGTTTAACATCCCCTGAACAGGGAGACGGGGCCTCGGTTTAACATCCCCTGAACAGGGAGACGGGGCCTCGGTTTAACACACCGGCTGAACAGGGAGACGGGCCCTCGGTTTAACAACCTCCCTGAACAGGGAGACGGGGCCTCGGTTTAACATCCCCCCTGAACAGAGAGACGGGACCTCGGTTTAACATCCTCCCTGAACTGGGAGACGGGGCCTCGGTTTAACATCCCCTGAACAGGGAGACGGGGCCTCGGTTTAACATCCCCTGAACAGGGAGACGGGGCCTCGGTTTAACATCCCCTGAACAGGGAGATGGGGCCTCGGTTAAACAACCTCCCTGAACAGGGGGACGGGGCCTCGGTTTAACATCCCCCCTGAACAGGGAGACGGGGCCTCGGTTTAACATCCCCTGAACAGGGAGACGGGGCCTCGGTTTAACATCCCCTGAACAGGGAGACGGGGCCTCGGTTTAACATCCCCTGAACAGGGAGACGGGGCCTCGGTTTAACATCCCCCCGAACAGGGAGATGGGGCCTCGGTTTAACAACCTCCCTGAACAGGGAGACGTGGCCTCGGTTTAACATCCCCCCTGAACAGGGAGACGGGGCCTCGGTTTTACATCCCCTGAACAGGGAGACGGGGCCTCGGTTTAACATCCCCTGAACAGGGAGACGGGGCCTCAGTTTAACACACCTGCTGAACAGAGAGACGGGGCCTCGGTTTAACATTCCTCCGAAAAGGGAGACAGGGCCTTGGTTTAACACCCTCCCTGAACAGGGAGACGGGGCCTCGGTTTAACATCCCCCCTGAACAGAGAGACGGGGCCTCGGTTTAACATCACCCTGAACAGGGATACGGGGCCTCGGTTTAACACCCTCCCTGAACAGGGAGACGGGGCCTCGGTTTAACATCCCCCCTGAACAGGGAGACGGGGCCTCGGTTTAACATCCCTCCTGAACAGGGAGACGGGGCCTCGGTTTAACATCCCCCCTGAACAGGGAGATGGGGCCTCGGTTTAACATCCCTCCTGAACAGGGAGATGGAGCCTCGGTTTAACATCCCCCCAAACAGGGAGACGGGGCCTCGGTTTAACATCCCCCCCTGAATGGGGAGGTGGGGCCTCGGATTAACATCCCCCCTGAACAGGGAGACGGGGCTGAAAGGCCTCCTCCTGTTCCTGTGTAACAGGCTCGAGGGGCTGAATGGCCTCCTCCTGTTCCTGTGTTACAGGCCCGAGGGGCTGAATGGGCCTCCTCCTGTTCCTATGTAACAGGCTCGAGGGGCTGAATGGGCTCCTCCTGTTCCTAAATAACAGGCCCAAGGGGCTGAATGGGCCTTCTCCTGTTCCTATATAACAGGCTCGAGGGGCTGAAGGGGCCTCCTCCTGTTTCTGTATAACAGGCATGAGGGGCTGAATGGGCCTCCTCCTGTTCCTATATAACAGGCATGAGGGGCTGAATGGGCCTCCTCCTGTTCCTATATAACAGGCTCGAGGGGCTGATTGGGCTTCCTCCTGTTCCTGTGTAACAGGCTTGAGGGGCTGAATGGTCTCCTCCTGTTCCTGTGTAAAAGGCCCGAGGGTCTGAATGGGCCTTCTCCTGTTCCTGTGTAACAGGCTCGAGGGGCTGAATGGCCTCCTCCAGTTCCTGTATAACAGGCTCGAGGGGCTGAATGGGCTCCTCCTGTTCCTGGATGACAGGCTCGAGGGGCTGAATGGGCTCCTCCTGTTCCTGTATAACAGGCTCGAGGGGCTGAATAGCCTCTTCCTGTTCCTGTGTAACAGGTTCGAGCGGCTGAATGGGCCTCCTCCTGTTCCTATGTAACAGGCTCGCGGGGCTGAATGGGCCTCCTCCTGTTCCTGTGTAATAGGCTCGAGGGGCTGAATGCGCCTCCTCCTGTTCCTGTATTACAGGCTCGAGGGGCTGAATAGCCTCCTCCTGTTCCTGTGTAACAGGCTCGAGCGGCTGAACGGCCTCCTCCTGTTCCTGTGTAACAGGCTCGAGGGGCTGAATGGGCCTCCTCCTGTTCCTGTGTAACAGGCTCGAGGGGTTGAATGGGCTCCTCTTGTTCCTGTGTAACAGGCTCGAGGGAAGCGTTTCATTCTCCAGGACCAGAAAGCTGGGCGAGGGGAGGAGCTGTGATGAGATTACACATATCGAGATGGGAGGGTGTGTTCAAAGTGTGCGCTTGCTTCAGGGAACCTTGCTTCCTGATGGTGTGGACCCAGAAATGTTCCTCCGCCCTCCCCACTCTCGGCACAGCCGTTTTTACCATGACCCTTTCTGGATCTACTCCTGGTGTTCGGAGAGATTTTATTCATCACTCAGGATCAAACTGACAACTTGATGGAGTTTGTGTTGAGGGGAGGACATGGTCCCCCCCCTCGCTCTCTCCGTCCCCCTCACTGAATATCCCCCCCCACCGACAGCTGACCATCTCTCTCTGAGCTTCGGACCAGCCCCTCGGCACAAGCTCAGAGCTTTCCTGGTAATGTGAGAATTTTCATCAGATGACAGGAGATGAACATAAGTTCCTGATAAACCGGTTTACTGTGCAGTGTAAGTAATGCATAAAGATGTCTCCGATAATGAACTGTTTCAAGGCCTGAGATAGAGAGAGTGAAAAACAGATAGAGAAACAGAGAGAGGCACACAGATACAGAAAGAGAGAGAGAGATAGATACAGAAATAGAGAGAGAGACAGATACAGAAAGAGAGAGACACAGATACAGAAAGAGAGAGACACAGATACAGAGACAGGGAGAGACACAGATACAGAGACAGGGAGAGACACAGATACAGAGACAGGGAGAGACATACACAGGAGAGTGAGAAGGGATCAGGAGAAGGGTTTCAGGCTGGGAGGAGAAAGGGTTCAGGAGAGGTGGATAAGGGGTTCAGGAGAAGGGGAGTAGTGTTTCCTGAGAGGGGGAGGAGAGATGGGGGTTGAGGAGAGCGTTAAGTGAAGCACCTTGGGACATTTTACTACGTTAAAGGCGCTATATAAATGCAAAGTGTTGTTGTTGTTCTTGTATCTCATCGAGGGATTCCAATCAACAGACACAAGGAGACCCAAGAATTGAGATGTAGGTTATTTTATTCCCCCAGAGCCCTGGTTAAAACAGACACGGTATCAGAGCAATTAACGACAGCGTAAGGAGGGTTAGATCTTGTTGAACAGCCGGGCTGTCATTAGGGCTCGTTCGCCCACGGTTGCACCCGCTCCCTTTGCAACAGTAGAACTCTTGCTTTGGGTCGATGCCGTATTGCTTAAGCACTTCCGGTTTTTTGCAGATGTTCTCAGAAGCACAGCCTTTAATGGTGATGTCTTGCTGCGTTCCATCTGAAAAAAGTAACATTCGAACCAGAGAATCAGAAAAACTTACAGCACAGAAGGAGGCCATTCGGCCCATCATGCCCGTGCTGGCTCGTTCAAAGACCAGTCGTGGTCAGTCCCACGCCCCCGCTCTTTGTCCGTGACCCTGTGAGCTCCTCATCCCCAAGTACCTGTCCGACTCCCGTTTAAAATTATTGATGGAATCAGCTTAGCGCCTCGTCGAGGAAGTGGACTGCTCTCTCGGGCGCTCCACTTCCTCTCGAGTCGGTGTCAGGGTAATTAAAGTCTCCTAATATTAATACTCTATTTTTGTTGCACGCCTTTGAAATTTGCCGATAGATTTGCTCCTCTATCTCCTCACTGTTTGGAGCTCCATAAAAAACCTCCCAACAATGTAGCAGCTCCTCCTCTGTTCCTCAACTCAAGCCAGATAGATTCAGGCCAAGATCCATCTATTAAACCCTCTCTCTTTAGAACATCATCCTTAATCAATACTGCCACACCCCCAACTCATTTTCCTTCTCTACCATTCCTGAATACTTGGTAACCAGGACTTTTATTCTATGTTCCTCAATCTGGTCCTTGCAATTTTTGGGATATTTCTAACTTTACTGCTGATTGTATCTCTCTATCCCTGGGAAGGAATTCCAGAGGTTGGTATTACGTTGGGGTTACGTTGGGAGATAATTGATGGAGTAAAATGGAAGACTTACATGTGCCCTTTGCGTGCACACACCACTTCTGCTCCCCGACACATTTCACCGTTTCCTTGGAATTTTCACACACCTGGTTCGAAGTCGTGAAGCACCCGTAACACTCGAGGCCGTTCAAAGTGGAGTTTGCTTTTACTGTCCAACAAACGAGAAGATACACGTCAGATTCTTCCGCCCGCTGCCAGCCCCTCACACGTCAGACTCCCCGGGAGAGAAATTCATCTTGGACAGCAGCATGGCAGAACGGGCGGTATCACATTGACAGCGTGTTATAGCCTCACCCGCGACCCCCCAACCACCCGAAATTGGACTGATTATCAGTCGGGGCGTGTAACGTGCCCATAGCATACCACGCCAAGACTTGACTATTCAACCTAACTGGCCTGGGTTTTTAATCTGTTTTCTCACCACTCCCAGGAGATCACAAGGTTTCGGGTCGGGTGGCTGGCTGGATGGACCCGAGGGTCTTTACCTGTCCGTCATTGCTCATATGTGTTCACATCCCTGATTTCCTTCGGCCCACCATTGGTGGCCGTGCCTTAGCTGCCTTGGCCCTAAGATCTGGAATTCCCTCCCTAAACCTCTCCGCCTCTTTTGGTCACCCGTCCTAATGGGACTAAAAGTCGACAAATCTCCTGGACCTGACGGCCTACATCTTAGGGTTCTAAAAGAGGTGGCTGAAGAGATAGTGAATGCATTGGTTTTGATCTTCCAAAATTGCCTAGATTCTAGAATGGTCCCAGCGGATTGGAATGTCGCAAATGTAACACCGCTATTCAAGAAAAGAGGGAGAGAAAAAACAGGGAACTACAGGTCAGTTAGCCTGACATCAGTCATCGGGAAAATGCTGGAATCCATTGTTAAGGAAGTGTTATCAAGTCACTTCGAAAATCATAACATGATTAGGCAGAGTCAACATGGTTTTATGAAAGGGAAATCGTGTTTGACAAATTTATTAAAGTTTTTTGAGGATGTAACTTGCAGGGTAGATAAAGGGGAACCAGTGGATGTAGTATATTTGGATTTCCAAAAGGCATTCGATAAGGTGCCACATAAAAGGTTATTACACAAGATTAGGGCTCATGGGGTTGGGGTAATAAAGTAGCATGGATAGGGGATTGGTTAACGGACAGAAAACATAGAGTAGGGTATAAACGGATCTTTTTCAGGTTGGCAGGCTGTAACTAGTGGGGTGCTGCAAGGATCAGTGTTGGGGCCTCAGCTATTTACAATCTATATGAATGACCTAGATGAAGGGACGGAGTGTAATGTATCCAAGTTTGCTGATGATACAAAGCTAGGTGGGACAGTAAGCTGTGAGGAGAACACAAAGAGTCTGCAAAGGGATATAGATAGACTTAGTGAGTGGCAGTAAGGTGGCAGATGGAGTATAATGTAGGGAAATGTGGGGTTATTCACTTTGGTAGGAAGAATAGAAAAACAGAATATTTTTTAAATGGTGAGAAACTTTCAAATGTTGGTGTTCAGAGAGATTTGGGTGTCCTCATGCAAGAAACACAGAAAGCTAGCATGCAGGTACAGCAAGCAATAAGGAATGCAAATGGCATGTTGCCCTTTATTGCAAGGGGGTTGGAGTATAAGAGTAGGGAAGTCTTGCTACAACTGTACAGGGCCTTGGTGAGACCACACCTGGAGTACTGTGCACAGTTCTGGTCTCCTTATCCAAGGAAGGATAAACTTGCCTTGGAGGCGGTGCAACAAAGGTTCACTAGATTGATTCCTGGGATAAGAGGGCTGTCCTATGATGAGAGATTGTGTAGAATGGTCCTATACTCTCTGGAGTTTAGAAGAATGAGAGGTGATCTCATTGAAACATACAAGATTCTGAAGTGGATTGACAGGGTAGATTCTGAGAGGTTGTTTCCCCTGGCTGGAGTGTCTAGAACTAGGGGGCATAATCTCAGGATAAGGGGTCGGCGATTTAAGACTGAGATGAGGAGGAATTTCTTCACTCAGAGGATTGTGAATCTTTGGAATTCTCTGCCCCAGAGGGCTGTGGATGCTCAGTCTTTGAGTATATTCAAGGCTGAGATCGATAGATTTTTGGACTCTAGGGGAATCAAGGGATATGGAGATCGGGCGGGAAAGTGGATTTGAGGTCGATGATCAGCCATGATCTTATTGAATGGTGGAGCAGGCTCGAGGGACCGTATGGCCGACTCCTGCTCCTATTTCTTATGTTCTTTTGTAAAGACGCTATATAAATGCAAGTTGTTGAGCTATATTACAAACTCCAATTGGACGAGGTCTCGTGCTGATGTTGTACAACCATCACTGTTAATATTCATCCATTGTGTCTTGTTTAGAGAGAGCGGAGTGAGTTGTTTCTTTCTGGGAGCTGAGGGGTTAACATTTAACGGTACACTGAGCATTGAGGGCAAGTTTCATTGCCCCCTGCCGGGTGCAACGTCACCGAAACTGGGTCCCAATATAGGGAAGTGCGAGGTGATACATTTTGGTAGGAAGAGTAAGGATGCCACATACTCCTTGGAAAATAACTGGGAAAAATTGGCTCGCGCCCACTTTGGAACACTAACTTCGCGCTAACTTTTAGCACCCCGAAAAAGTTAGCGCCGTCGCGCCCGAAATTGAATGGTAGCACCCCAAGCAGGAGGCGGGGCGCTACTGGAAGCGCTCCCCCTCCCTCTTGGGGCGCTCCCATTGAATATCGCGCCGCTACGTGCAACAGCGCCACACGCGCCGGCACGTAGCGCCGCAGTACTGCAGGGCTCCCTCTCCTGATTAAAAGGGAGGGGCCTAGCACAGCGCGCAGGACGAGGGCAGAGCGGGCAGGTGCTGACAGGCGGCCCACGAAGAAAATGGCCGCCCGACAACTCCCCTTTAAATATTGCTGCCCTTGACCCGGTCGGGAATAGCGTCCGGCGCTACGTCAGGGAGCACGACCCAAGATTGCGGCCGGGGTGCGAGCGGGGTGCTGCGCAATGCGATGACTTCATTGCCGGAGTCGCAGCGCCATGTGGCGATACCGGCTACCGCCGCCGCTAACCTCCCGCTGAATTTGGCGGGAGGCATTAGCAGCACCGCGCCCGGGCGCTAGTTGCTTTGTGCGGCACCCCAAATGTCTAAATAGGGCGGAGGAACAGTGAGATCTGGAGGTACAGATACACAGATCACTAACAGTAGCAATGCAGGTTAATAAATCCATAAATAAAACAAACAAAGTACTGGGGTAAGTTTCTACAGGGATAAAATTGAAAAGCAGAGAAGTTATATTAAACTTGTATAGAATATTGGTTAGACCACACTTGGAGCACTGTGCACAGTTCTGGTCTCCATATACCTTGGTTAGATCACACTTGGAGCACTGCGCACAGTTCTGGTCTCCATATACCTTGGTTAGATCACACTTGGAGCACTGTGCACAGTTCTGGTCTCCATATACCTTGGTTAGACCACACTTGGAGCACTGTGCACAGTTCTGGTCTCCATATACCTTGGTTAGACCACACTTGGAGCACTGCGCACAGTTCTGGTCTCCATATACCTTGGTTAGATCACACTTGGAGCACTGCGCACAGTTCTGGTCTCCATATACCTTGGATAGACCACACTTGGAGCAATGCGCACAGTTCTGGTCTCTATATAGAACATAAGAACATAAGAAATAGGAGCAGGAGTAGGCCAATCGGCCCCTCGAGCCTGCTCCACCATTCAATAAGATCATGGCTGATCTGATCCTACCTCAAATCTAAAGAACACAAGAAGTAGGAGCAGGACCCGGCCACTCAGACCCTGGGCCCGCTCCGCCACCCACAGGGCCTCAACTGATCCGAACTCAGCCTCATGTCCAATTTCCTGCCCGCTCCCCGTAACCCCTAATTCCCTTTACTTCTAGGAAACTGTCTATTACTGTTTTAAATTTATTTAATGATGTAGCTTCCACAGCTTCCTGAGGCAGCAAATTCCACAGACCTACTACCCTCTGAGTGAAGAAGTTTCTCCTCATCTCAGTTTTGAAAGAGCAGCCCCTTATTCTAAGATTATGCCCCCTAGTTCTAGTTTCACCCATCCTTGGGAACATCCTTACCGCATCCACCGATCAAGCCCCTTCACAATCTTATATGTTTCAATAAGATCGCCTCTTATTCTTCTGAACTCCAATGAGTAGAGTCCCAATCTACTCAACCTCTCCTCATATGTCCACCCCCTCATCCTCGGGATTAACCGAGTGAACCTTCTTTGTACTGCCTCGAGAGCAAGTATGTCTTTTCTTAAGTATGGACACCAAAACTGTATGCAGTATTCCAGCTGCAGTCTCACCAATACCTTATATAACTGCAGCAATACCTCCCTGTTTTTATAATCTATCCCCCTAGCAATAAAAGCCAACATTCCATTGGCCTTCTTGATCACCTGCTGCACCTGCATACTAACTTTTTGATTTTCTTGCACTAGGACCCCCAGATCCCTTTGCACTGCAGTACTTTCCAGTTTCTCGCCATTAAGATAATAACTTGCTCTCTGATTTTTCCTGCCAAAGTGCATAACCTCACATTTTCCAATATTGTATTGCATCTGCCAAATCTCCGCCCACTCACCCAGCCTGTCTATATCCCCTTGTAGGTTTTTTATGTCCTCCTCACTTTCTACTTTCCCTCCCATCTTTGTATCATCTGCAAACTTTGAAATGTTACACTCGGTCCCCTCCTCCAAATCGTTAATATAGATTGTAAAGAGTTGGGGACCCAGCACCGACCCCTGCGGAACACCACTGGCTACTGGTTGCCAGTCTGAGAATGAACCATTTATCCCAACTCTCTGCTTCCTGTTAGATAACCAATCCTCCACCCATGCCAGAATATTACCCCCAATCCAGTGATTTTTTATCTTGAGCAATAATCTTTTATGTGGCACCTTGTCGAATGCCTTCTGGAAGTCCACTGGTTCCCCTTTATCCACCCTATACGTTATGTCCTCAAAGAACTCAAGCAAATTTGTCAGACATGACTTCCCCTTTATAAAGCCATGCTGACTTTGTCCTATTAAATTATGTTTATCTAAATGTTCCGTTACTGTCTCCTTAATAATAGACTTCAAAATTTTACCCACCACAGATGTTAGGCTAACTGGTCTATAATTTCCAGCCTTCTGCCTACTACCCTTTTTAAATAAGGGTGTTACATTAGCAGTTTCCCAATCTGCCGGGACCTTTGCTGAGTCCAGGGAATTTTGGAAAATTATTACCAAAGCATCCACAATCCCTACTGCCACTTCCCTCAAGACCCTAGGATGTAAGCCATCAGGTCCAGGGGATTTATCCGCCTTGAGTCCCATTATTTTACTGAGTACCAATTCCTTAGTGATTTTAATCGTATTTAGCTCCTCCCCCCCGAGAGCCCCCTGTTTGTCCAGTGTTGGGATATTCTTAGTGTCCTCTACCATAAAGATTGAAACAAAATATTTGTTCAGCATTTTTGCCATCTCCATGTTTCCCACCATTAATTTCCTGGTCTCATCCTCTAAGGGACCTACGTTTGCCTTAGCCACCCTATCTGTTTTTATATTTTTTGCTAATTTATTTTCATAATCTATCTTCCCTTTCTTAATCAATCCTTTAGTTACTTTTTGCTGACTTTTGAAGACTTCCCAATCTTTTATCCTCCCACTAAGTTTGGCTACCTTGTATGTCCTTGTTTTTAGTCGGATACTATCCTTAATTTCTTTACTTAGCCACGGATGGCTGTCATTTCTTTTACACCCTTTTTTCCTCAGTGGAATATATATTTTTTGAAAGTTGTAAAATAACTCCTTAAATGAACACCACTGCTCATGTACCGTCTTACCCTTTAATCTATTTTCCCAGTCCACTTTAATCAATTCCGCTCTCATACCATCATAGTCTCCTTTATTCAAGCTCAGTACGCTTGTTTGAGAACCAATCTTCTCACCCACTAATTGGATATGGAATTCAACCATGTTATGGTCACTCATTCCAAGGGGATCCTTAACTAGGACATTATTAATTAATCCTGACTCATTACACAGGACCAGGTCCAAGGTTGCTTGCCCCCTTGTAGGATCAGTTACATACTGCTCAAGAAATCCATCCCTAATACACTCAATAAACTCTTCCTCAAGGCTGCCCTGCCCAATTTGATTTGTCCAGTTAATATGATAGTTAAAATCCCCCATAATTATAGCTGTTCCCTTATTACATGCCCCAACTATTTCCTGATTAATACTTCTTCCAGCAGAGTTGCAACTATTAGAAGGCCTATATACTACTCCCACTAGTGTTTTTTCCCCCTTATTATTCCTTATCTCCACCCAAACTGTTTCATTATCCTGATCCTTTGACCCAATATCATTTCTCTGTATTACAGTGATTCCTTCCTTTAATAACTGAGCCACCCCACCTCCCCTTCCTTCCTGCCTGTCCTTCCTGATTGTTAAATACCCTGGCATATTTAATTCCCAGTCGTTGTCACCCTGCAGCCATGTTTCTGTAATGGTCACAAGATCATACCCATATGTAGTTATTTGTACCATCAACTCGTCTATTTTGTTACAAATGCTGCGTGCATTCAGATAAAGAACTTTTAAATATGTTTTGTGACAATTTATTCCTGCTTTTACCCCCTTTACTACTTTACCTTTATCTTCATATATTCTGTCCCTTCCTGACACGCTCTGGTTTTTAATTACCCCACTGCTACTTTGCTCTATTGCCTTCTCCGCTGACATTTTTATTTTTTGCTCTCTTGAAACCTCCCCCCCACTAATTAGTTTAAAGCTCTCTCTACAGCCCTAGTTATTCGATTCGCCAGGACTCTAGTCCCAGCACTGGCCAAGTGAAGTCCGTCCCAACAGAACAGCTCTCTCCTGTCCCAGTACTGGTGCCAGTGTCCCAGGAAGCAAAACCCATTTCTCCCACACCAGTCTTTGAGCCACGCATTTAACTCTCTGATTTTATTTACCCTAGCCAAAATTGCTCGTGGCTCAGGTAGTAATCCAGAGATTACTACCCTAGAGGTTCTGTTTTTTAATTTGGCCCCTAGCTGCTCATACTCCCTCAGCAGAACCTCATTCCTTGTCCTATCTATGTCATTGGTACCAACATGGACCACGACAACTGGATCCTCCCCCTCCCACTCCAAGTTTCTCTCCAGCCCAGAGGAGATGTCCTTAACCCTGGCACCGGGCAGGCAACACAGCCTTCGGGACTCTCGCTCTCGGCTGCAAAGAACCCTATCTATCCCCTTAATGATACTATCCCCTACCACTACAACATTTCTATTTACTCCCCCCACTTGAATGGCTCCCCGTACCACGGTGCTGTGGCCAGGTTGCTCATCCTCCCTGCAGTGCCTGCTCCCGTCCTCACAGGGAGTAAGAGCCTCGAACCTGTTGGACAAGAGCAAGGGCTGCGACTCCTCCAACACTACCTCCTGGATCCCGGTACCTGCCTCACTCGTAGTCACACCCTCCTGTCCCTGACCACGGGCTACATCTGAATTAGTTAATCTAATTGGTGTGACTACCTCCTGGAACACAGAGTCCAGGTAACTCTCCCCCTCCCTGATGTGTCGCAGTGTTTGAAGCTCAGACTCCAGCTCATCAACACGGAGCCGGAGTTCCTCGAGCAGCCAACACTTACTGCAAATGTGATCACCGTGAACATCAATGGTGTCCACCAGCTCCCACATATTGCAGCAGTAACACATCACCTGCTCTCCCATTCTATGTAATTAATTAAATTTATTAATATTATTTACCCTTTAATTAATTTAAATTAAAACAATACACTTCTGTGACAGTTTGAACTGAGTCTCTTCACTCTCTATCCACTTACAGTTTGAACTGGTCTCCATATATCTTGGTTAGACCACACTTGGAGCACTGTGCACAGTTCTGGTCTCCATATAGCTTGGATAGATCACACTTGGAGCACTGTACACAGTTCTGGTCTCCATATACCTTCGTTAGATCACACTTGGAGCACTGTGAACAGTTCTGGTATCCATATACCTTGGTTAGACCACACTTGGAGCACTGTGCACAGTTCTGGTCTCCATATACCTTGGTTAGATCACACTTGGAGCAGTGTGCAGAGTTCTGGTCTCCGTATACCTTGGTTAGACCGCACTTGGAGCACTGTGCACAGTTCTGGTCTCCATATACCTTGGTTAGACCGCACTTGGAGCACTGTGCACAGTTCTGGTCTCCATATACCTTGGTTAGACCGCACTTGGAGCACTGTGCACAGTTCTGGTCTCCATATACCTTGATTAGACCACACTTGGAGCACTGTGCAGAGTTCTGGTCTCCGTAGATAAACAATGGCAAGCATTTAAAGATAGAATGACAAAATTGCAAAAATTGTTTATACCAATCTGGCATAAAAGGAAATCTAAAAAGGTGACTCAACCGTGGATAACAGGGGAAATTAGAGACAGCATAAAATCCAAAGATAGGGCGTATAAAATAGCCAAAAAACGCGCCAGAGCGGAAGATTGGGAACAGTTTAAGATAGAGCAAAGGAGGGCAAAGGGCTTAATCAAGAAGGGCAAAATAGCTTACGAAAGCAAGCTGGCGGAAAATATAAAAACTAACTCCAAAAGCTTTTATAAGTATATCAAGAGGAAAAGACTGGTGAAAACCAAAGTTGGTCCATTGCAGTCAGATACGGGGGAATATATAATGGGAAATAAGGAAATGGCAGACCAACTAAATGCATACTTTGGGTCAGTCTTTACGAAGGAAGACACAAAAAACCTCCCTGGGATATCGGGAAAAATAGGGACATTGGCAAAGGAGGAACTGACGCAAATCAATATCTCTAAGGATATGGTGTTAAGGAAGCTAAAGGGATTGAAGGCGGACAAATCCCCAGGGCCTGATAACATGCATCCTAGGGTACTGAAGGAGGTGGCCCTAGAGATAGCGGATGCACTAAGCATGATTTTTCAGAATTCATTAGACTCGGGAACAGTGCCCATGGATTGGAGGGTAGCTAACGTTACCCCACTATTCAAAAAGGGGGGTAGGGAAAAAGCAGGTAATTACAGACCTGTAAGCCTTACATCAGTTGTGGGCAAAATGCTGGAGTCCATCATTAAGGATGAAATAGCCGAGCACTTAGCAAATGGGGACAGGATAGGACAGAGTCAACATGGATTTACAAAGGGTAAATCGTGCTTGACTAATCTATTGGAATTTTTTGAGGGAGTAACTGGTAAAATAGATGGGGGAGAGCCAGTAGATGTGGTGTACCTGGACTTCCAAAAGGCCTTCGATAAGGTCCCACATAAAAGATTAGCATGGAAAATTGAAGCTCATGGGATAAAGGGGAAAGTATTGACGTGGATAGAGAACTGGCTGTCAGATAGAAAACAGAGAGTTGGAATAAACGGCTCATTTTCTGAATGGCAGGCAGTAACAAGTGGGGTACCACAGGGATCTGTCCTGGGTCCCCAGCTGTTCACAATTTATATTAATGACCTGGATCAGGGAGTCGAATGCAGCATTTCCAAATTTGCAGACGACACTAAACTAGGAGGGGGGGTGGGCTCAGAGGAGGAGACCAGGAAGCTCCAGAGCGATTTGGACAGACTGGGTGATTGGGCGGATAAATGGCAGATGCACTATAATGTGGACAAGTGCGAAGTTATCCATCTTGGGTGCAGGAACGGGAGGGCAAATTATTATTTAAATGGCAATAAATTGGGAGAGGGGGAAGTACAGAGAGACCTGGGTGTTCTTGTACACCAGTCACTGAAGGCGAGCATGCAGGTGCAACAGGCGGTCAAGAAGGCAAACGGTATGCTGGCCTTCATAGCAAAAGGGTTGGAATACAGGAACAGGGATACCTTGCTGCAGCTGTACAGGGCACTGGTGAGACCACACCTCGAGTACTGTGTACAGTTTTGGTCGCCTCATCTGAGGAAAGATGTTCTTGCCATGGAGGGGGTGCAGCGGCGATTCACCAGGCTGATACCAGGAATGGCGGGATTGACCTATGAGGAGAGACTATGTAGTTTAGGGATGTACACACTGGAGTTTAGAAGATTGAGAGGGGACCTCATAGAAGTGTATAAAATTCTGACAGGTCTAGACAGATTAGATGCAGAAGGAATGTTTCCCTTGGCGGGTGAGAACAGAACTAGAGGACATAATTTAAGGATAAGGGCTAAACCATTTAGGACAGAAATGAGGGGGAATTTCTTCACTCAGAGAGTGGTGAACCTGTGGAACTCATTGCCACAGAGGGCAGTGTACGCCAGCTCATTAAATATATTTAAGAGGGAATTAGATATATTTCTACAGGCAAAAGGGGTTAAGGGTTACGGAGAGAAGGCGGGGACGGGATACTGAATTGAAGGATCAGCCATGATCTCATTAAATGGCGGAGCAGGCTCGAAGGGCCGGATGGCCTACTCCTGCTCCTATCTTCTATGTATCTATGTATCTATGTATCTATGTATGTATACCTTGGTTAGACCACACTTGGAGCACTGTGCACAGTTCTGGTCTCCATATAGCTTGGATAGACCACACTTGGAGCACTGTGCACAGTTCTGGTCTCCATATACCTTGGTTAGACCACACTTGGAGCACTGTACACAGTTCTGGTCTCCATATACCTTGGTTAGACCGCACTTGGAGCACTGTGCACAGTTCTGGTCTCCATATACCTTGGTTAGACCACACTTGGGAGCACTGTGCACAGTTCTGGTCTCCATATAGCTTGGATAGACCACACTTGGAGCACTGTCCACAGTTCTGGTCTCCATATACCTTGGTTAGACCACACTTGGAGCACTGTACACAGTTCTGGTCTCCATATACCTTTGTTAGATCACACTTGGAGCACTGTGAACAGTTCTGGTCTCCTTATACCTTGGTTAGACCACACTTGGAGCACTGTGCACAGTTCTGGTCTCCATATACCTTGGTTAGACCACACTTGGAGCACTGTGCACAGTTCTGGTCTCCATATACCTTGGTTAGATCACACTTGGAGCACTGTGAATAGTTCTGGTCTCCAAATTATAAAAAGGATATAGAGGCACTGGAGAAGGTGCAACAACGATTTACAGGAATGATTGCAGAACTGAGAGGTTATACCTATCAGGAATGATTGAACAGGCTGGGTCTCTTTTCTCTAGAAAAGAGAAGGCTGAGGGGTGACCTGATAGAGATCTTTAAGATTATGAAAGGGGTTTGATAGGGTCGATGTTTCCACTTGTGGGTGGGATCAGAACTAGCGGCCATAAATATAAGACAGTCACTAATAAATCCAATAGGGAATTCAGAGAAACTTCTTTACCCAGAGTGGTGAGACTGTGGAACTCGCTACCACAGGGAGTGGTTGATGCGAAGAGCCTAGATGCATTTAAGGGGAAGCTGGATAAGCACATGAGGGAGAAAGGAATAGATGGGGTGAGACATTGGTTGGACCACACTTGCAGTATTTTTTAAATGGTGAGAGATTGGGAAATGTGGGTGTTCAGAGGGACCTGGGTGTCCTTGTACATGAATCACTGAAAGTTAATATGCAGGTACAGCAAGCAATTAAGAAAGGAAATGATATGTTGGCCTTTATTACAAGAGGATCTGTTCTGAATCTATAGTGCCACACAACACAATGGAGGGTGGCCTCAAGGTGAAGACAGGACTTCGTCTCCACAATGACTGTGCGGTGGTCACTGCTACCAATACTGTCATGGACAGATGCACCTGTGACAATGAGGTCAAGTAGGTTGTTCCCTCGTGTTGTTTCTCTCACCACCTGTCGCAGGCCCAGACTGGCAGCTATGTCCTTCAGGACTCGGCCAGTAGTGGTGCTCCCAAACCACTCTTGGTGATGGACATTGAAGTCCCCCCACCCAGAGTTCATTCTGTGCCCTTGCCCTTCCAAGTGATGTTCAATCATGGAGGAGTACTGATTCATCAGCAGTAGGTGGTAATCAGCAGGAGGTTTCCTTGCCCATGCGCCATGAGACTTCATGGGGTCCAGAGTCAATGTTGAGGACTCCCAGGGCCAATCCTTACCACTAGTGCCGCCACCCCTGGATGGTGATGGAGGAGTTTGAGACATTGGCTGAAAGGTATGATTCTGTGAGGATGACTATGGCAGTCTATTGCTTGACTTGTCTGTGGGACAGCTCTCCCAATTTTGGCACAAGTCCCCAGATGTTGGTGAGGAGAACTTTGCTAGGTTGGCTGGGCACACCATTGCCAGTGTTAAGGTCTATGCTGGGTAGTCTGTCCAGTTTCATTCTTATTACTGTGTTTCGTAGCAGTTTGTTACAACTGAGTGGCTTTCTAGGCCATTTCAGAGGGCAGTTAAGAGTCAACCACATTGCTGTGGGTCTGGAGTCACATATAAGCCAGATTTCTTTAATTAACTGAATTTAAATTCCCCAGCTGCCGTGGTGGGATTTGAACTCATGTCTCTGGATCATTAGTCCAGACCTCTGGATTATTAGCCCAGTGACATTACCACTATGCTACCGTCCCCTACTCCTGCTCTTATTTCTTATGCTCTTATGTTATGTTCTAATGAGATGAAGTAAGGTGGGAGGAGGCTGGTGTGGAGCACAAACACCGGCACGGACCAGTTGGGCCGAATGGCCTGTTTCTGTGCTGTAAATACTTTATAATACACAATGCAATGCACATAACTCGCCACCTTCCCGTGAGTGTGTTTGTACTCTACCTGTGATGGTTTGGTTGTTGCAGAGGTCAGATTGGCAGCACCTATCAGCCGTGTTCACTGAGAATGCACCGCCGCTACTGAAGGACAGAGTTCCAGTACAGTTCCCACAGCCGTTGATGACAGTATCTTGGGTTGATCCACCTGAAAAAATAGAATCAGGGACTTTATTCTGTTAAAGTTCCGACGCAGACGGTGAGAACCACAGAAGGAAGTCTTGCTACAATTGTGCAGGCCTTTGGTGAGACCACACCTGGAGTACTGTGCACAGTTTTGGTCTCCTTATCTGAGGAAAGACATACTTGCCTTAGAGGTGGTGTAACAAAGGTTCACTAGATTGATCCCTGGGATGAGAGGGTGGTCCTATGTGGAGAGATTGAGTAGATTGGGCCTATACTCTCTGGAGTTTAGAAGAATGAGAGGTGATCTCGTTGATACATATACGATTCTGAGGGGGATTGAAAAGGTAAAGAGGCTCAGAGAGGTTGTTTCCCCTGGTTGGAGAGTCGAGACACAGGGGTCAGAGTCTCAGGATAAGGGGTCGGCCATTTAAGACTGAGATGAGGAGAAATTTCTTCACTCAGAGGGTTGTGAATCTTTGGAATTCTCTACCCCAGAGGGCTGTGAATGTTGAGTCTTTGAGTATACTCAAGGCTGAAATCAATAGATTTTTGGACACTAAGGGAATCAAAGGATATGGGGATTGGACGGGAATGTGGAGTTGAGGTCGAAGATCAGCCATGATCTTATTGAATGGTGGAGCAGGCTCGAGGGGCCGTATGGCCTACTCCTGCTCCGAACTCTTATGTTCTTATGTTCCTATGACCAGGTGGTCAGGTTGCTGCCCCCATTCCCCTGAAGGCAGTTAAGTTCATGCAACGTTCTGGGCAGCCCTCGAGTATCTCACCCATGTTGGTGTCCTTCATGACTTACATAGACTTTTCAGCACAGAAGGAGGCCATTCGGCCCCTCGTACCCGTGCCGGCTCAATTTTGCTAACCAGTTTATTATATGGTAATTCCAAATTTCTCATCCTTGGTTTCAAATCGCTCCATGCCATCCTCGCCCCCCTCCCCATCTCTGTAACCTCCTCCAGCCCTACAACCCTCCGAGATCTCTGCGCTCCTCCAATTCTGGCCTCTTGCGCATCCCCCGATTTCCATCGCTCCACCATTGGCGGCCGTGCCTTCAGCTGCCTGGGCCCTGAGCTCTGGAATTCCCTCCCTAAACCTCTCTGCCTCTCTCTCCTCCTTTAAGACGCTCCTTAAAGCCGACCTCTTTGACCAAGCTTTTGGTCACCTGTCCTAATATCTCCTTATGTGGCTCGGTGTCAAATTTTGTTTGATAATGGCTCCTGTGAACCCCTTGGGAGGTTTTACTACGTTAAAGGCGCTATATAGATGCAAGTTGTTGTTGTTGGTACTTTATCAAACGCCTTTTAAAAAATTTATTCGTTTATGGGATGTGGGCGTCGCTGTCAAGGCCAGCATTTATTGCCCATCCCTAACTGCCTTTTGAGAAGGTGGTGGTGAGCCGCCTTCTTGAACCACTGCAGTCCGTGTGGTGAAGGTGCTCCCACAGTGCTGTTAGGAAGGGAGTTCCAGGATTTTGACCCAGCGACGATGAAGGAACGGCGATATACTTCTAAGTCAGGATGGTGTGTGACTTGGAGGGGAACTTGGAGGTGGTGGTGTTCCCATGCGCCTGCTGCCCGTGTCCTTCTAGGTGGGAGAGGTGGCGGGTTTGGGAGGTGCTGCCGAAGAAGCCTTGGCGAGTTGCTGCAGTGCATCTTGTGGATGGTACACACTGCAGCCACGGTGCGCCGGTGGTGGAGGGAGTGAATGTTTAAGGTGGTAGATGGGGTGCCAATCAAGCGGGCTGCTTTGTCCTGGATGGTGTCGAGCTTCTTGAGTGTTGTTGGAGCTGCACTCATCCAGGCAATTGAAGAGTATTCCAGCACACTCCTGACTTGTGCCTTGCAGATGGTGGAAAGGCTTTGGGGAGTCAGGAGCCTTGTATCTATAGATGTGTATTGTAGCGTCTAAAGCCTAACCTAATGTAGTAACGGTTTAGATTTTACAAGAAACTCGGCATGTTTTAACCACGGGTTGCCGTGGATTACTTACCAAAGGCTTGTTTGAGGTGGAGTGACCTGCAGCTTGAAGAGGTGCACTGTATTGTCAGGGGTTTGCACACTCCAGCCACACTGACACACGAGTGGCATTGCAGTCCTTGATTGGAACGAAAATAGAATATTAGACTCAACGCCCGAGCACAGTAGAACTCAGTACCCCTTGTAACCCATGCCCGTGGTTGGTACCTGGGAGGGTCATCTCTTTGTTGCACAAGTTATCCTTGCAACAGAAGGTGTCAGAAGTGAGTTGTACTCCGAAAGATGACGATTCAGTTAGTCGGCAAATATTCTCGGATACACAGCCTTTCTGGACAAACGATTTCCCAGCTGTAGGGAACAGAAAGATACAGGTCATTCCTAGCACGTCTGCTGTGTAATGGTGTGTAATAGAGAATCGCCTGAACCTTAAATCACGCCACAACTCCGCTGCCAGCATCCAAGCACAAAATTGAAACTTTTATTTATTGAAAAAACAAAGATTGGGACTGGACTTCAGGTGAGGTTTACAGTTACACGACGAGATTCCCCCTCACTGCTGCTCCCCGATTTACATAGAATTTACAGCACAGAAACAGGCCGCTCGGCCCAATGGGTCTATGACGGCACTTGTGCTCCACACGAGCCTCCTCCCATCTTAGCATGGATTGCTAAGGGAGGGTCGTGCCTGACTAACTTGTTGGAATTTGTTGAGGAGGTAACAAGGAGGGTTGATGAGGGTTGCGTATTTGGTGTAGTCTACATGGATTTTAGCAAAGCCTTTGACAAGGTCCCACATGGCAGGCTGGTCAGAAAAGTAAAAGCCCATGGGATCCAAGGGAAAGTGGCAAGTTGGATCCAAAATTGGCTCAGTGGCAGGAAGCAAAGGGCAATGGTCGCCGGGTGTTTTTGTGACTGGAAAGCTGTTTCCAGTGGGGTTCCGCAGGGCTCAGTACTTGGTCCCTTTAGACTTCAATATAGGGGGCATGATTAGGAAGTTTGCAGATGATACAAAAATTGGCTGTGTGGTTGATAGTGAGGAAGAAAGCTGTGGACTGCAGGAAGATATCAATGGACTGGTCAGGTGGGCAGAGAAGTGGCGAATGGAATTCAATCCAGAGAAGTGTGAGGTAATGCATTTGGGGAGGGCTAACAAGGCAATGGAATACACAATAAATGGCAGGTTACTGAGAAGTGTAGAGGAACAGAGGGACCTTGGAGTGCATGTCCACAGATCCCTGAAGGGAGCAGGACAGGTAGATAAGGTGCTTAAGAAGGCATACGGGATACTTTCTTGTATTAGCCGATGCACAGAATATAAGAGCAGGGAGGTTATGGTTGAATTATATAAAACACTAGTTCGGCCTCTATGATTCTATGATTCTTATTTCATCTAAACCTATCAGCAGATCCTCCAATTCCTTTCTCCCTCTTGCACTTATCAATGTCCTACCTGAGGATGGGAAAGGATGTGGGATATATATATGTGTGTGTGGTCTCGCCCCTCCCTATCTGTGTAACCTCCTCCAGCCCCTACAACCCTCCCAGATCCCCGCGCTCCTCCAATTCTGGCCTCTTGCGCATCCCCCGATTTCCATCGCTCCACCATTGGCGGCCGTGCCTTCAGCTGCCTGGGCCCTGAGGCCTGGAATTCCCTCCCTAAACCCCTCCGTTTCTTCAAACGAGCAAAACCTCCCCGTACATCAAGGAGACACTGCAAGCTCTTAGCGTGACATATCAGCGCTTGGACTCACCATTGACTTGTGGGACTGAATCGTGGTAGCAGCGATTCTGAATCCCTACACATTTCAGGATGCTCGTACTGCTGGCACAGGTTTCAGCAGAATCGTTAAAACACCCAAAGCACTCGAGACCGTTCAACGTGGTGTTCTCCTTCACTGAAATAGGAAGGCAAAAAATATTAAGGAACCCACAAGCATTGACTTGGAGATGAAGAAACCCAAGTTTAAGAAGGCCGTTAATAAGTCACCAGTTAGTCAGTAGCTACATAGAATCTTACAGCACAGAAGGAGGCCGTTCGGCCTGGGAATTCAACATCCAGGGGTACTCACTATTCAGGAAGGACAGACGAAAAGGAAAAAGAGGTGGGGTAGCATTGCTGGTTCAAGAGCAGATTAACACAATAGTAAGGAAGGATAGCTCTGAGGATGTGGAATCTGTATGGGTAGAGCTGAGAAATACCAAGGGGCAGAAAACGTTAGTGCGAGTTGTATACAGACCCCCAAACAGTAATGCTGAGGCTGGGGATGGCATTAAACGGGAAATTAGAGACATGTGCAATAAGGGCACCGCAGTTATCATGGGTGACTTTAATCTACATATAGATTGGGCTAACCAAATTAGTAACAATACTGTGGAGGAGGAATTCCTAGAGTGTATATGGGATGGTTTCCTGGACCAATATGTCGAGGAACCAACTAGAGATCAGGCCATCTTAGACTGGGTATTATGTAATGAGAAATGATTAATTAGCAATCTTTTTGTGAGAGGCCCCTTGGGGAGGAGCGATCATAATATGATAGAATTCTTCATTAAGATGGAGAGTGAAGTAGTTGACTCAGAGACTAGGGTCCTGAATTTAAATAAAGGAAACTACGATGGTATGAGGCGCGAGTTGACTAGGATGGATTGGGGAACATTACTTAAAGGGTTGACGGTGGATAGGCAATGGCAAACATTTAAAGATCGCATGGATGAACTACAGAATTTGTTCATCTCTGTTTGGCATAAAAATAAAACAAAAAAGGTGACTCAACCATGGCTAACAAGGGAAATTAGGGATAACATAAGATCCAAGGAGAGGACATATAAATTGGCCAGAAAAAAAAGCAAACCTGAGGATTGGGAGCAGTTAAGATTCAGCAAAGAAGGACAAAGGGATTAATTAAGAGGTGGAAAATAGAATATGAGAGTAAGCTTTCAGGGAACATAAAAACTGACTGTAAAAGCTTCTATAGATATGTGAAGAGAAAAAGATTGGTGAAGTCAAGCGTAAGTCCCTTGCAGTCAGAATCAGGGGAATTTATAATGGGGAACAAAGAAATGGCAGCCCAATTAAATACATACTTTGGTTCTGTCTTCACAAAGGAGGACACAAATAAACTCCCAGAGATGTTGGGGAACATAGGGTCTAATGAGAGGGAGGAACTGAATGAAATCAGTATTTGTAGGGAAATGGTGTTAGGGAAATTGACGGGATTGAAGGCCGATAAATCCCCAGGGCCTGATAATCTACATCCTAGGGTACTTAAGGAAGTGGCCCTAGAAATAGTAGATGCATTGCTGGTCATCTTCCAAAATTCTATAGACTCTGGAACAGTTCCCATGGATTGGAGGGTAGCTAATGTAACCCCACTATTTAAAAAAGGTGGTAGAGAGAAAACGGGGAATTATAGCCTGACATCGGTAGTGGGGAAAATGATAGAGTCCATTATAAAAGATGTAATAGCAGAGCACTTGGAAAACAGTGACAGGATCGGACAAAGTCAACATGGATTTACAAAAGGTAAATCATGCTTGACTAATCTACTGGAAATTTTTGAGGATGTAACTGGTAGAATAGATAAGGGAGAACCAGTGGATGTGGTGTATTTGGACTTTCAGAAGGCTTTCGATAAGGTCCCGCATAAAAAATTAGTGTGCAAATTTAAAGCACATGGGATTGGGGGGTAAGGTACTGACTTGGATAGAGAACTGGTTGGCAGACAGGAAGCAAAAAGTTGGAATAAATGGGTCTTTTTCCGAGTGGCAGGCAGTGACTAGTGGGATCGGTGCTAGGACCCCAGTTATTCACAATATATATTAATGATCTAGACGAGGGAACTAGATGTAATATCTCCAAGTTTGCAGACGACACAAAGCTGGGATTTGCGTGTGTGCTGTGAGGAGGATGCAGAGAAACTCCAGTATGATTTGGACAGGTTGGGTGATTGGGCAGATGCATGGCAGATGCAGTATAATGTGGATAAATGCGAGGTTATCCACTTTGGTGGCAAAAATAGGAAGGCAGATTATTATCTGAACGGCAATAGATTGGGAAAAGGGGAAGTGCAACGAGACCTGGGTGTCCTTGTGCACCAGTCACTGAAGGTAAGCATGCAGCTGCAGCAGGCGGTTAAGAAGGCAAATGGTATTTTTGCCTTCATAGCGAGAGGATTCGAGTACAGGAGCAAGGATGTTTTGCTGCAGTTGTACAGGGCCTTGGTGAGACCACACCTTGAGTATTGTGCGCAGTTTTGGTCGCCTTATCTGAGGAAGGATGTTCTTGCCATGGAGGGAGTGCAGCGAAGATTCACCAGACTGATACCTGGGATGGCAGGAATGACGTATGAAGAGAGATTGGGTCGATTAGGCTTATATTCGCTAGAGTTTAGAAGAATGAGAGGGGATCTCATTGAAACTTATAAAATTCTAACAGGACTAGACAGACTAGATGCAGGAAGGATGTTCCCGATGGCGGGGGAGTCCAGAACCAGGGGTCACAGTCTAAGGATAAGGGGTAAGCCATTTAGGACTGAGATGAGGAGGAATTTCTTCACCCAGAGAGTGGTGAACCTGTGGAATTCTCTACCACAGAGGGCAGTTGAGGCCAATTCATTAAATATATTCAAGAAGGAGTTACATATATTTCTTAAGGCTAAAGGGATCAAGGGATATGGGGAGAAAGCAGGGACAGGGTACTGAATTTGGATGATCAGCCATGATCTCATTAAATGGCGGAGCAGGCTCGAGGGGCCGAATGGCCTACTCCTGTTCCTATCTTCTATGTTTCTATGTCATGCCCGTGCCGGCTCTTTCACCATCGCCCCTGCAGTTTGTTCCTTTTCGAGTCTGTGATGCATCCGAGAGTGCGAATCATTTGCCGTGGTTATGCCCTTACCTTCATGACGCTGATCATTACAGAGATCAGAACTGCAGCAACTGGATCTCACAGTCTGCGCCACAAAACCAAAGTTGAAGGAAAAGGGTTCCTGGCAAATTCCGCAGCCTTTGACGAACAGGCTTCCATTCTGTGCACCTGAAAGCAAACAGAATTTGGTCAGTTTCAACTCGGTATACAAACCACTTTATCATCAATCTACCTATCAGACTGCCTTTCCATCTGTCTGTCTGTCTGTCTGTCTGTCTGTCTGTCTATCAATCTATCTATCTATCTATCTATCTATCTATCTATCTATCTATCTATCTATCTATCTATCTATCTATGTGTCTATCTGTCTATCTATCCGCTATTATACATCTGCAAACCTACAAGAAATTAATCTTATTTGGAGGAAGTCTCACCGACTGTCTGTGTGATTAAGGTAGTTGAGCAGTTGAGGTTCAGAGCTGGATCACAGACTGCTTCCTTCTGTGCACAGTTTCCTGCTAGATCCTCACAACTGAAACATTTCAGAGCCGAGGCTGCAACAAAGAGAACAAGGAAATAATAATCAGTCACTGTTGCCGTCAATGAACGGACCAAATGTAAAAGCCTTGGAATCGGGCACTTTGCCAGTCCCCAGGACGTCCTAAAGCATTTCACAGACTCTGAAGTAGGTTAAAAGTGTTGTAATGTCGGAAATGGGGCAGCCAATTTACGCACAGCAAGATCCCTCAAACATCAATGAGATAAGTAACCGAATAAGTGATGTTGATTGAGGGATAAATATTGGCCAGGACACTGGGGAGGACTCTCCTGCTCTTCTTCAAAATAGTGCCATGGGATCGTTTACGTCCACCTGAGAGGGCAGACGGGGCCTCGATTTAACATCTCATCCGAAAGACGGCACCTCCGACAGTGCGGCGCTCTCTCAGTACTGCCCCTCCGACAGTGCAGCGCTCCCTCAGTACAGCCCCTCCGACAGTGCGGCGCTCCCTCAGTACGGCCCCTCCAACAGTGCGGCGCTCCCTCAGTACTGCCCCTCCGACAGTGCGGCGCTCCCTCAGTACTGACCCTCCGACAGTGCGGCGCTCCCTCAGTACTGCCACTCCGACAGTGCGGCGCTCCCTCAGTACTGCTCCTCCGACAGTGCGGCGCTCCCTCAGTACTGCCCCTCTGACAGTGCGGCACTCCCTCAGTACTGCCCCTCCGACAGTGCGGCGCTCCCTCAGTACTGCACCTCCGACAGTGCCGCGCTCCCTCAGTACTGCCCCTCCAACAGTGCCGCGCTCCCTCAGTACTGCCCCTCCGACAGTGCAGCGCTCCCTCAGTACTGCACTGGGAGTGTCTGCCTGGATCATGTGCTCAAGTCTCTGGAGTGGGACTTTGAAACCACAACCTTCTGACTCAGAGGCGAGAGAGATACCCACTTAGTCACAGCTGACACCTAGGACACCATCAACATCCTTGGGGGTGTCACCATTGACCAGAAACTTAACTGGACCAGCCACATAAATACTGTTACTACAAGAGCAGGTTACGGGGCGATATGATAGAAGTGTTTAAAACGATGAAAGGGTGGGGCAGGGTCACTAGAAGCAGACCGTTGGCAGTCGTCAAAGGGTCTAGAATGAGGGGCCAGCGATACAAGATTAAATGTAAGAGATTTAGACCAGCGGGCAGGAGAAACTTCTTTACCCAGAGAGTGGTGAGAGTGTGGACCTCGCTACCACAGGGAGTGGTTGAGGTGACTAGCATAGATGCATTTAAGGGAATCTCCTCACATAATGAAGCAGCCCGTGCCCGCATGCAGCAAGACCTGGACGACGTTCAGGCTTGGGCTGATAAGTGGCAGGTAACATTCACGCCACACAAGTGCCAGGCAATGACTATCTCCAACAAGCGAGAGTCTAACCACCTCCCCTTGATATTCAACAGCATTACCATCACCGAATCCCCCACCATCAACATCCTGGGGGTCACCATTGACCAGAAACTTAACTGGACCAGCCACATAAATACTGTGGCTACAAGAGCAGGTCAGAGACTTGGTATTCTGTGGCGGGTGTCTCACCTCCTGACTCCCCAAAGCCTTTCCACCATCTACAAGGCACAAGTAAGGAATGTGATGGAATACTCCCCACTTGCCTGGATTGGTGCAGCTCCAACAACACTCAAGAAGCTCGACACCATCCTGGACAAAGCAGCCCGTTTGATTGGCACCCCACCCACCACCTTAATCATTCACTCCCTCCACCACCGGCGCACCGTGGCTGCAGTGTGTACCATCTACAAGATGCACTGCAGCAACTCGCCAAGGCTTCTTCGGCAGCACCTCCCAAACCCGCGACCTCTTCCACCTAGAAGGACAAGGGCAGCAGGCGCATGGGAACACCAACTCCTCCAAGTTCCCCTCCAAGGCACACAGCATCCTGACTTGGAAATATATCGCTGTTCCTTCACTGTCGCTGGGTCAAAAGCCTGGAACTCCCTCCCTAACAGCACTGTGGGAGTACCTTCACCACACGGACTGCAGCGGTTCAAGAAGATGGCTCACCACCACCTTCTCAAGGGTAATTAGGGATGGGCAATAAATGCCGGCCTTGCCAGCGACGCCCACATCCCAAGAAAGAATTTTTAAGAATCACCCATTTTTCTGTGGCATAATGAGCTTTGCGTTAACACATGTCCCATATAGGAATGGAATACTATTTGTATATATATCTATGTATGGTATCTCTAACTAACAGTTCTATTGAAATAATCAGCCTGAAAGAGATTAACAAGTGACAAATTTAATAAAACATCTCACCTTCAGTAACCAGAGCGCAAATGATGAAAATGCCGGAGAACAACTTCATCTTTGCGTTTAACTTTGGAGTTCCTCCCGGGGACCAGTGACACAAACCTCTTCTCCTCACCGCTCTGCAGACAGTGTCTATCAGTCACCCAGTATATATGGAAGAAGCTCCACCCAAATCGAGAGTCTCCGCCTTCCTTGTGTCCTTGCCAAGGTGGCTTAGTTCCATCATCAATACTCTTCATTGCATTCCGATGACAATTAATTGGTACCTCACTCACCCACAGCTTGGGCAGCCTATTGTCCACGGCCATCTCACTCTTGCTAGTCCTGCCTTGAGATGGTGGACATTTGAGATGGAAATGTGCAGACAGACCATTACTCACAAAACATCGCTTACATTTAAAACCAACAGAAAAGTCACCTGCTGCCGAAGATCTGGGTGAGTGAGGTACCAATTAATTGTCATCGGAATGGAATGAAGAGGTAGGCAGTTCAGCACCAATTAACTGTCATTGGAATGGAATGG